>BGNK01003574.1:37498-70850 GCA_003297005.1 Symbiodinium sp. clade A Y106
CAAGAAGCTCCTCGCGGCCACCATCGGCAACGACGAGGCCAAGCACCTTCGGGCCGGAGCCGGCGGGGCAGGCGGACCCAGGGACTATCTCACCGACGAGCTCTTCGGCGCCGACGGAGGTTGTCTATGAGGCCGCGTCGATTCTGCTCGGCATGGAGAACATGAACAACGGCGATCGGCGATCCGTCGTTCCCCACCCCCTCCATGACGACGGCAGCAGACGAGACGGGCCGACGAGGGGGTCGCAGCGGAGGCATGGCGAGCGGCCGGCGACCTCACAGGACCCGCCTTATTCGCCTGAGTCAACGGCGGACACTTTTTGGCGGCCATTGGTGGCGGCGCCCCTCCCGTGGACAGAAAGAGGATACCTCTTCAACTTCACGGCGGAGTTCATCTGGGAGACCCGCAGACTGGTGGCGCCGCGGCGGTTCGGCGTCTTGGTGGAGAACGTGGAGATGACCCAGGCAGACGCCGCGGCGGCGTCGAAGGCGCTGGCCTGCGAGGTCAAGGAGCAGCTGCACCACGCATACCCACCGGCTACACGGGCCCAGTCGACGAGCGGCGTGGTCGAGGCAAGAACACGACACAGGCTCATTGAAAACGCCTGACACTGTGGGGAGTGGCACGGCGCTGCTGGTCTGCACGGGCGACGTGCAGCTCAAACGATATCAAGGAGGCCGGCGACAACGACTCTGTGGGGCCCCCAGCGGCCCGGCTTGGGCCCGGCGCCGGCGAGGACTGGCGTGGTCGACCTGCAAAAACCTCGACGTCATTGGACGCCCTGCTGGAGCGGGCGTGGGAACTCCACGAGGTCAAGGACATGGTCGAGGCGATGGCGGACGACACGGCGGAGTGGATGGCCAGGAGAACGTCGCGGGTGCCGGCCACGTATACTCGACGCCGGACAAGCCGGCGCCGACCCAGATCCTTGTCTTCCTCAGTCTTCTCGGCTACCCCGACGCCCAGGCGCTGGAGGAGGATGACAGACGGCTTCCAGATGATCGGCGACATTCGGCCAGGTATACCAGAACCCGACGGACCTCGACACCTTCAGTACGTCCGGAAGAAGATAGGCGCCCGGCATGGTGGGGACTTCGACGAGAAGTTGCTGCAGGAGCTGGTCGCGGCGGCGAAGCGGCTAGGCAGGGTGCTGCGACCGACGAGGAGCACCAGAATGGCTCGAGGTCAGCGCAGCGGCGGTCCCGGACCAGCTCGACGTGGACACTCTGGAGGAGCCACCGCCCGGCGAGCACTTCTTGGCGGGCTCCTTCGCGGTGTGCCAAACCGACGAGGTCGGCGAGCTCAAGCTGCGAAGAGCCGAGGACTGGAGGCGGTCCGGCCACAACGCCACGGTGCGCGTGTGCGACGTACCGACGCATCATGACTTCATCGGCAGCTTCGTGGACCTGGCCAGGAGGATGGCGGCGGACTCGACGGACCTCGTCGTCTTCGGCAACGACCTCCTTAACGCGTACCGGCACAGTGGCCGGAATTTCGGCGCCACGGCGTCGGTATGGAACTTTATAACAGAGGGGGGTCCTTCTCCTGGCGACGGGGCACTACGTGGACGACTTCAACGTGCCTCGACGACACCCACCTCGGCGAGTCGGCCATGACCTCCTTCCAGGACCTCTTCGCGGTGCTCGGCTTTCTGACCAAGGCGTCCAAGGCACAGCATCCGGGGAGCACATCGTCCAGGGGTCAACTTCGGCATCTCCGATGACGGGATCACACTGAGCCCGACGACGGCCAGGACGGCGAAGATTCGGGCCCAGATCCGGAAGGCCCTCGACGACCGGATGCGGCGGCGAAGCTGGCCGGCAGAGTCTCCTTTAACTTTCTGACCCACACGGCGTTCGGATCATGCAGTGGCTAAGGCCGCGACCAAGGCCATCTACGCCAGGGCGGCTGACACGGCGGCCTGGTCGGCGGACTCGCTCTCGACGGGCCTCTCGGCGGCCCTGCGCTCCCTCGACAGGATCCTGCCGACGATCAAGCCGCGATTCAT
The DNA here is from genome assembly GCA_003297005.1 of Symbiodinium sp. clade A Y106. Taxonomy (NCBI): domain Eukaryota; class Dinophyceae; order Suessiales; family Symbiodiniaceae; genus Symbiodinium; species Symbiodinium sp. clade A. Next base: position 39,507 of record BGNK01003574.1, read on the forward strand.
CCCCTTCGACGCCGAGAACATCGAGGTGGCTGTCCTCTACGCCGACGCATTTTTCTCGGCCGGCGAGGTCAAACACAAGGCGGGTCATGTACCGGACGGCGTCTCTCCGACCCCTAAGCGCAGAAGGCGGCGAATGGCTGGGGATATGTGATCAGGATCGGCGACCAGGTCTTCCGTGACCATGGGGTCGCACCGACGTGGTTTGTGAAGCTTTTCGCGAGAGATCCTGGCGCAGCTCGTCGCCTTCGTCACCTTCGGCGCCAAACTGCCGACGGCCGTCATTGCCTTCATCGACAACACCGCCGGCCAGGCGGCGCTGACCAAGGTTACGGCAAGGACGACGCGGTCAACGGCATGATAGCGGCGTTTTGGTCGCTGGCAGCTCACCACAGGGATGGCTCGTCGAGTTTGAGAGTGTCCCGTCGAAAGCCAACGTCGCCGACGCCGTCTCTCGCGACGACTTCGGCAGAGTGCTGGCGGAAGGCTGGACACGGGTCGGGACATCCTCCAGATCTTCGCGACGGCGGCGGCGGGCATGGAGTACGCCACCGCCGACGCGGCGGACGAGTTGCTCAACATGGCACAGGGCTTTCACTTCTGAGCCGGTGCGGGGTGGAGAGTCGGTGCACGGCGGGTGCAGAATGCGCCCCGGCACCGGCTGTTCGTTCTAGCCTGTTTCGTCACCGAACGGCGTGATACAGTGCTTCTACCACCCGACGAAAAGAAGGTTTCGTCGCAGTGCTCAGTTTTTGGGTCACGTCGGTCAGAGCAGCGGTTGTTGTGAAACACACACGTGTGTGTGTGTGCAGTAACAACCGCTAACGGCGAACGCCGGCAGCACTCGGCTCCGACCGACGTCGGTTAAGCTTTTCCCACCCTCACCACCCTTAGGTTCGTTTCGGCGGACGGCGAACGATAGCGGGCCGGGTGCAGAATGCGGCCCGGCACCGGCTGTTCGTTCTGGCCTGTTTCGTCGCCTTCTACCACCCGACGAAAAGAAGGTTTCGTCGCAGTGCTCAGTTTTGGGTCACGTCGGTCAGAGTGCAGCGGTTGTTTCTCACAATCGTCACAACCCCTGCACCGCACAAAGGCATGATCAGATTCATGGTTGATACATTTTGTTCCTCTCCCGCGGGCTCTATGACAGTCGACGGTCAACTCACACTGATGAGACCCTCGCCCGTCGACGGGAGCGTAAGCCCCATCTGTTACGCTCCTGGGCATCGCAGTGCGCAGCTGCCCACCTTCCCAACTTGAAGAACCTTGTTCGCCGAATGCTGCGGATTGCTGTCAGCGATGCCTCCGTAAACCAATAGAACCCTTCAGTGTGTCTAAATTGTGTGGGTGTGTGTTCCTGCTTGCGAGCGTGCAGGAACATGAACTTCAGACGCACCTCCGGAACCCCACATTTGCAAGCCCGTTACTCAACATTTACGACTAGTCTACGACTCAGCGTGCACAATGATGATTTAGTCTTGCGTGCAGGTAGATAGATACACGTACCAGGTGGGTAGTTAAAAAACGTCGGTAGGTGGGTAGGCAGGCCGCTAAGTAGGGGATGGATGGATGGATGTACATGCTATCTTCAATCGACTTACACGTGTACCGCTTGTACCTATACACTTAGACGTACACCTATGTTTACACTCTTCCTTACGCTGACACTCACGCTTGCGCTCGCACACACGCACACACACACAGACACACACACACACGCACGCACACACACGCACACATGCACACACCCACGCACGTGCACACACACACACACAAGCACACAAGCACACAAGCACACAAGCACACAAGCACACAAGCACACAAGCACACAAGCACACAAGCACACAAGCACACAAGCACACAAGCACACAAGCACACAAGCACACAAGCACACAAGCACACAAGCACACAAGCACACAAGCACACAAGCACACAAGCACACAAGCACACACGCACACACGCACACAAGCACACAAGCACACAAGCACACAAGCACACAAGCACACAAGCACACAAGCACACAAGCACACACACACAGAGACAGACAGCCAGAGTCTCGTGTGTCTGTGCGTGTGTGAGTCTGTCTGTGCGTTTGCTTGCAAACGTCAGCAAGTCTTTGGGTGCACTTCGAGTGTACCGGCTGAAGAAACGTAACGTTGCTTGCGGATACTTCTTCTCAGCCCATAGTCATCTTCCAACCCAAACCTCAGATGCGGAGTGCGTCGAGCCACTGTGGAAGATGACGAAGGAGGCCGGCAAGAGGGCGCACATGTTCTTGTAAAGGAGGCTTGAGCACAGACCGTAGTTGTGTTATCAGTGCAGTTAGATGTCTTGGTCAGCAAAGTTTTTTCGGAGAGACATGCTTCTTATTTTTGTCTGTCGGTCCGGTATACTGACCCGAAGTTTGTTGCATGCCGTGCATGCCCCATGTAGCCGTGCTTGCTGAAGTTTGATCCTTTCCGGTGGACTCAGGAGTTCGAGGATTCACAACGTCAGGCAGGGACACCCAAAAGTGGCGTTCAATTTGCGACGGTGCCGGTAGTCGGGAGCCAGACGAACGAACGGACCAACAGCAATGGGATCGCTCATTTCGGCAGCCACCAAGTTCCAGGCTGAAGTCGGCGTGGGTTCCACAGAAAAGAAGCTGCCGAAGACCGCCCAGCAGATCTTGAAAGAGCTCCAGGCCAGAATAGCCGCCGGCCGTGCTGAAACTAAGATGTTGCCATGTGAAAGAATGGATTTGTCACGAGCCAAAGGCATCCAGCATGCGGTTTAAGATTCAGTACGTGCAGCAGTGCGCATTCAGCGGTAGTGACTGGTATTGTTGTTGGTCGTGACGGTGGTTGCAGCAGTGCGAGAGTGGTAATCAGTAGCAGTTGCAAGACTGTGGCAGTGAGTAAGAGGAGGAGAGGAGGAGCTGGATGAGCAGCAGCTGCAGTGCAAGAGGAGACTGAGTAGTCAGGATAGGGGGAGGAGCAGTAGTGGTGGTCGTGATGGTGGTCATGATGTTGATCGGTGGTTGGCAAGGCAGTGGGAACATCAAATCGAATAGCAGGCAATAACTGGTGACAGTTGCACTATCAATACCGCTGGCAGAAGTTTCGGAATCTCGCAACAACACCAAACTGCAAAATCCGCTCTTTCTTCCAATGTCTTCAGGAAGCCAAGAGTTAGTCTCCGAGGCTGACCGATGCAGTGCTCCTTGTTACACCCGTTTGTATGCATCGGCCTTCCTGGGTGGACATCTCTGGCACTTCGATGCCTGGGAAGCTCAAAGATGGTTTTGGCAATGTTTGGTTTGCGGGTTGGGCTCCGCTTCCTCCAAAGGGTAAGGTTGAGTCGCATAGCGAAGAAGCACGCCGGAGGTTTTGTCTGCAGTGATTTTTGTAATACAGTACTTGTAAAGAAGCTGCTATCATGGTATTGTGCAGAACAGAGTTGCTAGTAGGCCATCCAGGCGCATCCGTCGGCTGCTGGTGTAGGGTCTGTGATCAGAGAGACTGCAGAAAGGACAAAACTTCTGCCTGACCGGAGGTTATCCCTCGAACTTGGTGGCTCACAGTGGTCGGCCTCGGCGGCGAGCCAGTGACCGACCCGGCTTGGCTGGTGATACGCCTGGCCGCACACAATGATACAGTATGTGCGACGTATCATTGGTACGAGCTGCAGGCGATCATCCAAGTTTTTCAGCTGGGGCAGTAAAGCCTTGCCTCCTTGATCAAAGACGGGTCAACTGGAAGGGACCCAGCTGTAACCACATGACAGGTGTTGATTTCTCGAAAACTTGGACAACAGGCGCAGGGGTTCCTGAGTTTGCAGGCATATGCGGGCATCCATGCGCCACCCTCGGTGCTTGAGCATCTGGGAAGTTGCGCGTAAGACCACGTGACGATTCGACCTGGTCACAGCCAAAACAGCGTTTGGCATCCTCTTCTCTTCGTGATCATGCATGTGACAATGTGAGCATATGTGAGCCGCAGTGGTCCTAGTGCTGCATTGCACTGACTAGTTTACAGCTGTCGGAGCTGCCGTCCAATTCCTCCAGCAGCATCACTTTGTGCATCACCAGCGCCGGAATATCAGTTTCATTGTCTGATTTGGCAGCTTGGCTCATGCTCGTTGCTATCATGTCACCAGTTGTGCTTATGAAGATCATAGGTGCCCAGATACACCTAGAGGGAGTCCCACACAGCGCTCTATACCTCTCTTGCTAGAAGGTTTCTCCATGCTGCACCATGCACCGTCGAACATGTTCCTCAACTGATGTTGCTCTGAAGCCACAGTGATGGACCTATGCTGGATGTGTGCTGGCATAGACAGCGAAAGCTGCAGCATCTGCGGAGGCGCTGGCACGCAGGCGCAGCCTTGCACACTGCGCTGCACAAGCGCTCTTGAAAGCGTTGAAACCCACGGCAGGGCCCAGAGACTCAGCAGATCGATCCGGATCCGCCTCCGCTTCAGAGCAAAGCCCAGGCCGAGGCCGCTCAGAGGCAGAGGTGTAGACTTCCAGCGGCGCTTGCGTTTCATCTTCGTAGATTCGGCTTCGTATTTTCTAGTGGCTCTTTAACGTCTGGATGCAGGGTTTTTCTCCCACAAGCGGTGTTTCCTTGCATTCAGCTTTGTAGCTTTCCAGACCGTTAAAGTAGCAAGTATGATTTTGGATTCAAATTGTCGCTACTGATGCTCCGGTGATCTGAGGAAGCAGCCATGCGTTCCAAAACGAAGAAGTACACCGATCGTGCCAGCAGGTTGGATCTCAGAAGTCCAGGTGTTGCTGACGTTGATCCTGAATGCTCCTGAAGGTTCGGATTCCCTAACACTAGGGACGCCAGGGCAAGGCTTGCCAAGCGCAGGCTACAGAATCAGAAACGCTTGGGGCTAAGGGGATCTAAGCGGAGACGTTGGCTGCTCCTGCAGGCAAGCGGAGGAACAACAAGCGTTCGAGCAAGAGCCTGGGCAAAACCCTGTTGCCTTCCAATTGTCGAGGGATGCAGTTACGTCAGGTCGCCGCCGAGTAGATGCATAATCAATATCACAAGATCACTGAACCTGGCTGCGGCTCCCCATCTAGCAGGAAGAAGAGGTTGGTGCTGGCAGCTTGTGAATTCGAACGGCTCGCGATGGGAATCCGACAGGTTCGAATGTCTCTTCTTCGATCTGGCCCATAGTACACACGGGATTTCTGCTCTGTCCAACTTGAAGTTCAACCTTGAGGAGCGGCTGCTTCGGCAAAATCAGGAGGACGAACGCAGAGCCCGGGAACGGCAGATGCTTGGCATCATTCGGAGTTCACGGCAACAGCGAGCCTTCACGTCTGCATGTTTCTCCGCATAGTTCTGCGATCTGGATCTGCATGTGAGGCCGCAAACTATGGCTGCTCCAAGAACGCCCGAACCTGCAAGAGGTCCAATGGCCACGCCTTACAGCGCCGAGGCAAAAGTTCACGGGGGGATACGGAGGGGAAACTACTGCATTCATGTCATGAGCCGCTCATTCTTGCGATGATTTCGCGGTGTGATTCGCTCGAACCTTGGAGGCTTGACTGAATCGCGTCGGAAGCCCTCTAGCCGCTCTCCAGACCAGCCATCTCAGTCACTCCTTCCGTATCACGTTGTCGAACCCAGGGGAAGGTTCGCAGATCTTCGGGCTCTTGTTGGAGCCGCTTGGGGTGTTTCGGTACGCGAACACTGTGCAGTCTGGAGTGACGTGCCGTGCAACGTGCCTGTTGTTGGCAGGCCTCCCGCCAAGCAAGAGCCTTTAGCCACTTCGCGGAGAAGGCAGCTCCTCAGGCATCTCCAGAGGCATCTCCGCGGAAGCTTTTACCCGAATCAGTGAAAAAGGTCAGTCGACTGAACGGTGCGAGCAATGCCATACAGCTAAAAGGCGAGCCCTGTCATATGCTGGGATGTTCGACGGCCCTGAGCAGAAGCCTCGGAGACGCCAGGCGGACAGTGATGTCAATCTCGTGCCAGAGAAGCCGAAGGTGAAGCGTTCCAACCCAAGAGCCGACAAGTTGGACGCGCAACTCGTTGCACTCAGGGTTTCGAGGCTCGGATTTTGTGAGGGGTCCTCTAAGAGGTGCTTTGAGCGAATCAGCTTTGCAGGTTTTGGCAGCTCTGCTCCTGCGAGTGCTATTTTGTTGCGTTAGCAGTGGGATGTCGTTCTCCTGGACAATCCGTGACAATGCACCATGAAGGATTCAGAGACTGCAGCTTGCAGCTGGTTCTCCAACATGCGTCAAGTGCTTAGGCAGATGGCGGCTTTGGAGCAGCTAATGGCGGCAGAGCAGACTGCGTTTGCGCCCCTCTCCGCCGGCTATGATCGCACGCCGAACCTTTCCGGCACATGAGCCACGATCAGTATAAGGCGCAGTCGGGCCTTGCGAAGGATTGTTGAACAAAGGTTTGTGAGTACCAATGGAGAATGGAGTCAGCAAGCCCTCCATGCCTGCATAACTCATCATCAATGCTTCTGCATTTGTCGTCTCGTGCTTGAGGTTTGCCGCAGATCACCTCGAAGCAACGAGAAAGAGTGGAGTGGACGCAGTGAAGCGGCCTGAGGGGTTTGTCTCTCGTACCAATCAGCCTCCACGCCAGAAGAAGCTCATTCCACAAAGCGACACTTGGCTGAAAGTGACTGCGCCCATCTGCGCCCTCAGCGCCTCCTCGTGTGGTTTGTCTCTTCGGTGAAGGAGATGCCACGGCAGCTGCCGTCTGCTATCGCGAGCCCAACCTCTGGTCCCGCAGTGCTAAGCCCATCAGTCGCCTCCTTGCATCTGCATCTACAGCAGCATTCGCAGGCGCAGGCTTGGGCTTTTGTGCTGGTTCTGGACAGGCATTTCACATTTGGAGATGGCAATCAGAAGCACGATGATGTATGTCCGCTTGTGCTTCCAGCGGTTGTGCATCACAAGATTGTACAGGACAGATTTTTCGTGGGTTGTGCAACTGGCGAACATTTTCCCCGCCTTGCAGGCATCAACCCAGCCCAAGAGCTTCAGCAAAGAAGCAAGCGAGCTCCTAGGCTCATGTCTGACTCAGAGCAGGGAATGTGCCACAGTGCAATTTCATGAAGTGTCCGACATTGTGATTGCCGCGTGCTGAGGCACATATGTTACAGTACAAAGTTGGCAAGAGTCACGACCAGCCTTGATTTGAATGATGGATGGGGGGATAGGTCTCGAATGGTTTTCCACAGCAGCCGCTGCCACGTGCTGCCTAGACCCTGTCCACAGGTGCCTGTGCAGACTCGTGCACAGCAGTCAGACTATGTCACCACATGAATATATATATATATATATATATTCCGGCTGAGTCCGCTTGCTCGTCTACAGTGAGGCGAAATACAATTTGTATGTGCCTACAATCGAAGTATCGTGTTCACGCAGTATCTACTTGTCTATCTGTGATCTTGTCTCGTTTGTTCTGCATATACAACCTATATGCAAAGGCAGATGACCAAGTTCAAACACTCACATACACATCAGTTGCACATTATGTGTAGATGTGACAATGCGCATACACGAAGCAACCCCCGCGCCGCACTGTTGTCAACCACAGCCGTGCCAACAGTGCAAGCCGCGAACAGAAGGAGTTCGACCTCAAGGCGAACAGCCCTCGACGAGGAGCGTCTGGTGTTGAGGGATATAGCCAATCAGCGAGGAGGTCTTGCCGGCTTCTAAGCACCTTTCTACTTCCTACGTACATGCTTACGGAGATGCACTGTTAGTCTGTCAGTTTTTTTTGAGAATGTGTTTCGGAATCCTATGCTGCTGTACTTTATGTTCCATCTTAATTTGGTATTCGGCTTCGACGTTTTGACACCAGTGCTATCTTGACGTGCTGCAACCAAGAACAGCAAGGAGACCATTGCAGCAACCACAGCACATCCTATCAGAGCTTGCATCACTTCGCTTGACGCGCGTGTTCGCATTCGTGTGGTAGGGAATGTGTCTTGGAATCCTGTTTTTTGCTTTTGCTGTTGCTGCTGCCTTCAGATCTTGCGGTCAAGCACCCATTGAGGACGCTGCAGAGCTCCCTTCCTTCGCAGATTTGGGAAGCTTGGTGTGTGGTTTCGCCGGTTTTTTGTGGGCAGAGTTGACACGGATGATGGTTACTTTGGGACTGTAGTAAAAGCTTGGGTGGTGGACTTTCCTAGCAAGAGCTCAAAACTCAATCTCGTTCGTATACACTGCGCCAAGGGCCCTGATTGAATGAAGCGAAAAATCAAACCCCAGGTCCACGCTGTCATTCTCGGTCATCCTGCACTCTCGACCCATGCAGCCCAGCCCCCATGAAAAGCCCGCTGGGAAGGGGGAAGGAGGGAGCAAGGGGGGTTGCAGAAACTGCAGGCCACCCTTGATCCAAGGACGAACCGACGAGAGGGCAGAGACGAAGTTCGTCGACCCGCTGTCGGCAGCTTGGACGCCAAAAACAAACCCAAGTTGCAAGGGCCTTGGCACTCTGACATTAACATCCTTCACTTCCTCAAGCTTGGAGGGCAAGAGGATGTGCCATGCTGCAGTTGCACATGCTTGGTTGCAATGGGGAGAGAGGGAGGGAGAGAGAGAGAGAGAGCGAGACACCCATGAAAGCTTGTGTGGGCCTCTTGGCCCCGGAACTTCGCACGAGACACACTGTGTCACACTTTCTTGATTACTTACATCTGAAAATTACGTATACATGTTTACATCTGCATGAATTTGTGCACATGCACACATGCATGCAATCTGCATACATGCGGACACAGGTACATCATGTGGGTACATCTGTGCAGCCTGACTTGGCAGACGGGCAAACACACGATCATCCGGACGGACTGGTGGAAGCGGACGGACGGAGACATACACGCACGAACATCGAAAACGTGTAGTATTCCAGATGTCTGAGGACCTGCTCCGCAAAGTCAGCATTGTTGAGCCGGAGTGGTTGCGACCAAAGGAAAGCTCTGCTTCTCGGACGTGTTTTGTCGGGTCTTGGCTTGGAAGCAATCCAAGATGTGATGAAGAAAGACTTGCACCGTATGGCCGTAAGCACTGCTGGATGATCTATCTAAGCAAGCCATGCACAAGTTCGTGCCAAGGCATAGAATCAGCTGCTTGCAGCGAATCCTTTGCGCCCTTCAAGCCATTGCACCCGAACCCTGAGTTCCTTGGCACTTTTGTTGCCCTGTCCATTGTATTTGCTTTCGGCAGGCGATTGCCCCGGTCAGTTTGCACTTCAGCTCCCGACCAGCGAAGTGGCGTCAAGAAAAGCATGCCTGAATTCGGCTCTGAAGCTGGGGAAAGTTATAGCTTTGAGACGACAATGCGGTCTTCTCATGCCTCGCGCATAGCTCAGTTGATCGCAACTACAGACCACTCCTACCAACCATTGCTGCCTCCTGCCCCTGCCCCTGCGGCCCCCGCGACCACCNCCACGACCACCACTACCACCACTACCACCACTACTACTACTACTGCCACTGCCACTACCACTACCACTACCACTATCACCACCACCACTCAACTGGAAGTGCGACCGGGCGCAACCTCGAAATTTACGAGGTCGCACCCGTTCGCTCCCGACTCACTAACACCGTTCTCCGAACTACCGGCGATTGCACCCGAATCCCAAACCGTTCCCCGAACTACCGACGGATTGTCGATTTCGCGGAACTGGAGGTGCGACCGGGTGCAACCTCGTAATTTACGACGTCGTACTCGTTCGCACTCGAATCCCAAACACCATTCCCCGAACTACCGACGGATTCCGGACTTCGCGGAACGAGAGGTTATCCCGCATATCGAGTTTGTACTCTAAAGGAATAATTTCAACTGAAAGGATCATTTTGCGTACTGAGTTTTGTACTCTAAAAGATTAATATCCTAGCCTAGCCATTTTATTTGTACTCTAAAAGAGAAGCTTCAAGGCCCGGCCCCTAGAAGAGTATTCCGCGTACTACGTTTGTATTCTAACAGATTAGAAGCCCGGTAGCTGGAAGAGCGTTCTATATACTGTATTCTAAAAGGGCACGGATCGCTGGAAGAGGCTTCTCCGTGTTGAATTTGTACTCTGAAAGACTACTTTCGAAATACAATCACTGGAAGAACTTTCTATGTATTACGTTTATAGTCTAAAATAATAATTTCGAGCCACTGATAATTTCATAATTTACGAGGTCGTTCGAACTACCGGCCGATACTTTTTCTTCGAAGTGTTAATATATATTGATAAATTATCTATAGGTAAAATACCTAGAAATCTTCGCAAAAATATAGATATATTAATTTTTTGGAGGGATGGGGTCGTACGAAAATTACGAAGATATTCGATGACAGATCTCAAATTCGATATTTCACTTCTTATTGAAATAGATGAGAAATAATTAATTTAAGGACATCTATTAGGCAAAATAAGTATTTTCGGACCCCTAGGTTACGTCTCTTATATAAGAATGATAGAAAGAATAGGATTAATAATATTCATGAAGATTTTGAATTTTCGGTATTCTATGAATAAAAGAAATATATGATTTAATATATTGGGTAGGAGGGTTAAGTCGTCTTATCTTGAGTAAAGTCGTCTCGCGCGGGCGTGTACATGGAGATTCTGTATACAAGCTCGTAAGAGTATCTAGTTGGAAGTCATCTCACCCCGATAAGCACATGGGGATTCCGAATTAGAGCCAGTTGTATGGCGATATTGAAACCCGAACTAAAACGCTAAGCCCTACTCTCTATATACATGGATATGTTTCTCAAAAATCGTCTCGCGCGGGCGTGCACATGGGATTCTGCATACAAGCTCGTAAGAACATTTGGCTGGGGGTCATCTCGACTCGGCAAGCATATGGGGATTCCCATAGCGCAGCTGTGTTTGTAAATGCTTTGGAAAGTAGTCGGGATTGTAATCGTGTGCGACCTCTAACCGACGGAGCTTGACTGAGTATTCTTTATAAGCTCGGCTAAAGCTCTTAGATGTGTAGTTTCCGACCACTACCTCGCGTAGGGCCACCTGTAGGCCCCTTGTAAAACCCAGGTTTTGGAGGGATGTTTTACGGGTCGGACTGTGGCGCTTGGCAGTAGTTTACCATCCGTCAGCCGTGAACCCCAAGCTGTACGTCCCCGAAGGAGAGGAGGCTGCAACCAATAGTGAGGGTGCGGTTTGCAACCATGATCAGATAGAGCACCTTGAAACCCAGCGTGTGCATGCAATTTGCGCTCGTTTCGAGGCCCGGATAGCTCCCACTAGAACATGGCGTGCACTTGCAATTTTCATTTGTTTCAGTGCGCGTTTGCTTCATTTTGTGCAAAGAGTCTCGTGCCACGCACAGATTTGATATGTTACCAGCGTGTAGTTGCAGATCCCAGTGTGTGAGTCGACTTTTTGCGGATGGGTCGACTTCGCGCGAATCTGGGCGTGAGCTTGGGGGGAGCCGATTTCTCATAACCTGCGTCGACTTAACCCCAGTACCAAGTAAGATACGGTCGTGTCGTGGGAAGATTAAGATTTCCGTACGTATTTTTATGATTTCCGAATTAGGGTTACGATTCTATATAAAATCTTTGAGAATTCGAGGTATAGGATTTTTCAAAAAATTAATATGAATATAACATAGTCTATTCAAATCAAAATATCGATAGTTCAACTCTCACGGTAAGGGTCGATTATTTCGATATTTCGTGTTCAATTCTAAATTATTTAAAATTTTGACTTATCATTAAGAAAGCGCGTAGGTGCCCCTTTCAATTTTTTTACGACTTCTATTGCGACACATCGTTCCTACTCAAAGGATAGTAGCGATTTGATTAAAACTATATCGTTGCGCACGACGATTTGATAAACGCAGCGTATATACTTCGTCGTTTTGAATACCGAGAAAATACAATACGCAAGATTAGAGGAGTCCCTAATTTGAGCCCATAAATTATTATAAGAATTCAATTGCTAAAAACTCAATTTCACGATATAGTTTAATTTATGGTCCGCCCATTTCTTGAATTGAAAATATTAAAAAAATATAGTATATAAAATATCTCGCACGGGACCGCATAATTCAGATATCCTCCTAATCTTCGAAGTCGTTCGCACCTTGCAAATACCGAAGAATCTTGAATACGATAATCGCAAATTTCTATTTCCCCCGAAATTCCGACTACCAACACCAAAAATTCATTACCCGAACTACTGGCGCGAATTTCACGCACCACAGCCAACAACGGCTACTCGACTGCCGCACGCAAGCAAAACCTCATTAAAAGAAGAATCCGCGCACCCGTGAGAGTTTCAATTTCTAGAAATCGTCCCGAAACGAGAAATCTATAGCATCGTATTTTACGATGAGCCCTAATTCGCGAACGGAAGTAGTAGTAACGTTACCACAGTACCAGTCACCTAACCTAAACGATCCATCGATTTTTTGAGAGATCATAATCAAAATATAAGAGCCCTCGTAAATAAAGATATAAAAACCATTTTTATGAGAGTCAAAGAATACGAAATATCGCCCCCACCCATATCTATACCTAGAAATAAAAGCCCGGTAGAACCACGCCCACTTTATAATATATTAATTCAAAAGAAAATATATTAAATTCATATATATCTATGCTATAGTTTATACTAGAGTGGACCCGCTACTTCCAGCAGCGGAGCATAGCCCGGCGGCCGCAGGCGTCGTGCTGCTGCTTGCAGCGGTCGTGTAACAAACCCGTAAATTAGTATTCGCTATCGGAATGCTAGTCATGGATCACGTCAAAGAGTCAGCAAAGATAAAGTTCTTTTTGAAGAGAGATAAAGAGACGGTAAGCTACCAATTTCCCCATAAATTGGGAAGTTAGAGAGAGAGATAGAGAAAGAGAGAGAGAGAGATAGTCAGAGAAAGATATAGAAAGAGGGAAAATACAGATATAGAAAGAGATATGGAAAGAGAGAAATAGAGAGAGAGAGACAGAGAGAGAAATTCAGAAAGAGAGAAATAGAGAGACGAAACACTACTAATTTCCGCACGGTTTAAGAACAGTGAGATAGAGAAAGACACAGAAAGAAAACCAGAAAGAGAGAAATAGAGAGACGATACGCTACTGATTTCCCCACGAATGAAGAATTTCCCCACGAATGAAGAAGTCACAGAGAAAGACAGAGAGAGAGAGAGAGAGATAGAGAGATATAGAGATAGAGAGATAGAGAGATATAGAGATAGAGAGATAGAGAGATAGAGAGATAGAGAGATAGAGAGATAGAGAGATCGAAAGATAGAGAGAGAGACAGAGAAAAATACAGAAAGAAATCTAGAAAGAGAGAAATAGAAAGAGACAGAGAGAGAGAGAGAGATAGAGAAAGACATAGAAAGAGATATTAAAAGAGAGAAACAGAGAGAAAGACAGAGAGAGAGACGGAAAGAACATAGAAAAGGAGAAGCAGAGAGACGAAACACTACTAATTTTCCCACGAATTAGGAAGTCATAGAGAAAGATAAAGAGAGAGAGAGAGAAAGATAGAGAAAGAGACACAATAAGAGCGAAATAGAGAGAGAAACAAAGAGATAGAAAGAGAGACAGAGAAAACCATAGAAAGAGAGAAACAAAGAAACGGTACGTTACTGATTTCCCCACGAATCGGGAAGTCACAGAGAAAGACAGAGGCAGAGAGAGAGAGAGAGAGATAGAGAGAGAGAAAGATATAGAAAGAGATATAGAAAGAGAGAAACAGAGAGACGGCACGCTACTGATTTCCCCATGAAATTAGGAAGTCATAGAGAAAGACAGAGAGAGAGAGAGAGATAGAGAAAGACCCAGAAAGAGAGAAATAGAGAGACGGCACGCTAGAGAAAAATACAGAAAGAAATTTAGAAAGAGAGAAACAGAAAGAGATAGAGAGAGAGACAGAGAAAGATACAGAAAGAGAGAAATAGAGAGAAAGACAGAGAGAGAGAGAGAGACAGAGAGAGAGAGACAGAGAGACAGAGAGAGAGAGACAGAGAGAGAGATAGAGAAAGATACAGAAAGAGAGAAACAAAGAGACGGTACGCTAGAGAAAAATACAGAAAGAGACTTAGAAAGAGAGAAACAGAAAGAGACAGAGAGAGAGAGAGAGAAAGAAAGATATAGAAAGAGACACAGAAAGAGAGAGAAACAGAGAAAAAGACAGAGAGAGAGACAGAAAGAGAACGACAGAAAGAGACAGAGAAAAGGAGAAATAGAGAGACGAAACGCTACTAATTTCCCCACGAAATAGGAAATCACAGAGAAAGACAGAGAGAGAGAGAGAGAGACAGAGAGAGAGATAGAGAAAGAGACGCAATAAGAACGAAATAGAGAGAGAGAGAGAGACAAAAAAACAGATAGAAAGAGAGACAGAGAAAAACACAGAAAGAGAGAAATAAAGAAACGGTACGCTACTGATTTCCCCACGAATTGAGAAATCACAGAGAAAGACAGAGGCAGAGAGAGAGAAAGAAAGAGAGACAGAGAGAGAGAAAGACATAGAAAGAGACACAGCAAGAGAGAAATAGAGAGACGGCTCGCTACTGATTTCTCCACGAATTAGGAAGTCACAGAGAAAGACAGAGAGAGAGAGGGAGAGAGACAGAGAGAGAGACAGAGAGAGAGATAGAGAAAGAGACACAGTAAGAGCGAAACAGAGAGAAAAAGAGAGATAGAGAGAATTTTGGGGCTGTCCTCGGAACAGCAGGATTCTTCCCATGGATCCCGTGTCTCTGCAGCTGAGGCTTGCAAGCCGTTTGCGGTTTGGAGTTTAGGGTTCAGATTTTAGATTCAGAGTTTTATGGATTTGGGTATGCCTTGGAGAATGGCACGCAGCTTCTTGGACCAGGCGGTTCAGATTCTCAGGGCTTAGGGTCTACTTGGACCCTCACTGACCTACCCCTTTAAGGACCTATATAAGGAAGTCATGATAAGGACCCCTAAACAGGTAGGTTCTATAGGGTCCAGGTAGGCTGGAGGGGTTGTGCAGGCCGCAACATTTACGTAATAGGCTGACCCTTGGTAATGAATCCGCAACCGAAAGCGGGGTTCGATACTAAACTTCTTCAGTCCTCAAGTCAAGATTCCATTCCCGCTCGCCTGCAACAAAGAAACGAGAGATGAAAGAACTCCACGGCATCAATCGTAAAAAGGCCTAAAATATTGGAAGAGATAGAGAGACAAAGAGAGAGAAAGACCCAGAAAGAGAGAAACAGAGAGGTAGGGAAATCGGATAAAGCAAACAACAGATAGATAAGGTGAAGACCATATGATACGACAATTTGCATGACTCAGCCGTTTCCTAAATTTTCCGAAAATTTTGGAGCTGAAAATTTTCAGAAAATTTAGGAAAGCGATAACCAAAATTTTCCGGAAATTTAGGGGCCGAGGCTTCGGAGCCAGAGAGGCGAATGTAGCTTGAAGCCGCCGAAGGGCACAGCCCAGGCCCCAAAATTTTCGGGTCCCGGGCAGACCAATGCTCGCCGGGGTACAGAAAATTTTAGGATCGGAGTATTCCGAAACATGACGCACCGCATAGGACTTGTTTGACCGTAGCGTTTTATAGAATAGATAAATTTATTTAGATCGAAACTATTCGATATTAAATTTAAATCTATTAGAATCGATATATTCGATGAAAATCTCCATATAAAAATTCGATATTACCATCCTCGAGAATATTAATTTTTATTATCGATAGTAAACGAAATATTACCATATAAATTAGAATCTATCTAAATTCATATGAACATATATATTATTTTTTAATACATTTTCTTATATTCGATATATCTTTCCTAACAGAAGAACGGAGATAATTTATATAGAAATATATTTATAATATCTATGAGAAATTTGAGAGCCCTATTAAATATAGATTTATTTTTCTAATTTCGAATATTATAAATATATATATTTTTTATATATTAGAAATTATCGATTGATTTTTTTGAAATTGAATTGAAAGGAAATTATTCTATAATTTCAAGAATATTTGAGAAGATTTGGGAAAAAAGAATTTGAAAGGATATGGAGAAAGAGAATTTAAAAAGAAAGATATGTGAGAAGATATAGAGAGAGAATTTGAAAGGAGAGAAATTTAGGAGTTTCCGAAGATTATAGTATCCTATTTTGAAAGTCCTTAAACTAGGGATCCCACTATTAGTGCGTTCATTAAGGTCTTTTATTTTCGGAAATTCCCATTTGACAGGGAATATAGAGAAGAGAACGTTCTAAATAAATGAATAGATATCTATATATATATATATATATTCGTATATATCACCATTCAAATATTTTTATATATTCATCTTTATATATATATATCAACCACCCATTAATGTAAGCAACCTCTACCAAACAAAATACGGCGTACTTAAATTTCCTCTCAAATAGTGGTGCTCCTCTCAAACTCCCGGTTTGGCAGCATTCCGCAAAACTGCTGTATACTTGGCATGCAAAACACCTAACGGCAAACGGCGTCAGCCGCAGAAGCAATCTGCATGATCGACGGGTCATGATAGATCCGGCAGCCTTGATGAAGAACAAGATCACTACGAAGCGAGAACACACAGTCGAATACAAATCAAAACGAGTAGTTGCTTGTGAAGTCTACGATACTGTTTGAACAGCTTCCCGTGACTTGGGACGATCTTGCTTTTAACAATGGAACCTTGAGCCTTGAACCCCGTGCGTGACCACGTGCATAGGTGCAGGTTCGGCGATTTGCGCATGGAATTTCTGGAGCTTCCTTTCGGAGTTTCGGAGTCTTTGCTTGACCGTGTGCCTTGCTGGCTGCAAGTCTTCACGCTTCAAAACAAGACCTTCTATGCGCTTGCACAGCTGCAACAGGCATGTGAAGACCAGCTATGCAGCTGGCGAAATAGTGGGATGTGAGACACGGTGAAACGAGCACCGCAATGCGGTTTGGGTGCATGACAGTTGTGGGCTACGACACATCTGACCCATCAGCCGCATACCCGCGTCACGAAGAGCAGCTGCTTGGGCACAGCAGTCCAAACTCGGAACCCGACGTCACATTCCGGCAGCCGCAAGCTTCCTCCCCGGGCCAATCATGCTCGTCCATACAAGACTGGCTGTAAGCGTGCTGAAATCCGTTGAGCAGTTACCGGAGGGGTCTTCTGTCGCTTCAAGTAACATGGATTGTCAACATGAACTCATTCCGTGATTTTTAGCTATGCGAGCACCCCACGCATGCATATTTATATGTATGTATGTGTGTATGTATGTATATATATATATATATGTATATATACAGAAAATAACACACTACAGGCCCGAGTTTTTCGGCTTTCCGTTTCGCACTGTGAGCAAAGATTTCACAAGAATCTTATATCTACCTGGTGTATATAACAGAAATTTTTGATGCATAAAATCCACCTATTCTACTCGAAAAACACGGGCCTGCATTCCGTTACACACTCTATGTGTATATATATATATATACGCAGGTGCATGCACATACACATGTATGTGTAGACGTATACATATATGTATATGTAGGTACAGATGTTTAGATGTAAAGATGTATATGTGTATATATGTACATATGGGTGTATAGGTGCATGTATGTTACGTACTTCTATGTCTTTACGTAAGCGCAGAAGCATATGCAAAGGCAAAGGAACATGTCCATTGCACAAGATGTGTATGTATACGCATATCTGTGCGCACATGTATGTGTGCATAAGTGTATATGTGTAAAACGGGGTATACAGTGAATGTGTATAGATGCAGATATACATATATAGAGAGGTGCAGACATGTATATACGTATCTGTGTTTAGGTGTATAGATGTTTACATGTCTATAAAGTCTATCTGTATGTGTATATACACATATATAATTATACATACACGTATTGGCATATGCATGCATGCATGGATGTATGCATGTATGTATACATGTTTACATGCATACTGTATACATGTATACATGTACACATGTTGACATGTACAATGTATGCATGCATGTATGTATATATATATATGTTTGAATGAATGAATGAATGAATGAATGAATACATGAAGGACGGAATCAACGCAACACATACATGCATGTATGTGTATGACTACATACATACATACATGCTTATGCTCATGCACAAGCACATGTACATATTCATATGCCTTTTCATTTACATGTACATATACATGCATATATATATATATATATGTGTTAGATACTGATATTATGTACGCATGTACGTACACCGGCATACATGCATGCATGTATGCACTCAATGCATGTATGTTTGTGAGTATACGTGTATCTGCGTGCGCACGCATGGGCGTAGGTGTGGTTGTCTCTCCCTGTCAGTACGATCGTACGATCATTCTGCCGGTGCGTGCAAAGGTGTCTGTGTGTGTGTGTACACCCTGATTCTAAACTAAGGGTTTTGGCAAAACATGTTCTTTGCGCAGTTGTAGAAGCAGGGGGGCATCCCGATCACCTGAGCTGGATGCCCAACGAAGAGGGCTCAGGATGATAGCTGATACACTTGGAGACGTCCAAGTGCGTACCTGCAGGTGAAATGGCAACCAGGCCAAGCCGAAAACCTGGCACGNGATGCCCAACGAAGAGGGCTCAGGATGATAGCTGATACACTTGGAGACGTCCAAGTGCGTACCTGCAGGTGAAATGGCAACCAGGCCAAGCCGAAAACCTGGCACGCCGAGGGTTCTTTGTACCGTGTAGTCAATGACCAGGACACTCAAGAATCGCAGTCTTACTAAGGTTTCGCAGTCACACCAAGGTTATCAGAGGCAAAAGCCGATGGATATGGTTTTTCGCCACTTCTCCGTGTGATGGTCCTGTTGCCAGTCGGCGAGGGCTCCGACTTGGAGCACGCCTAGTTCCACTATGTGGAATACCCAAGTACTTGGACGAGCAAGTCTCGAAGAGCAAAACCTTGCACCGGAGTCAGGCAGACTCTCTCTCTCTTCAGGTACCGCCTCAGGTGTGTCACGACACAAACCGGACTGCTGAATTGAACTTACGTTCAGGTTTGGAGCAATGCCCGTTGTTTGGCAGAGTGCTGTGTTTGGCTGAGAGCCCACGTCGCCTAGAGTCTTTAGAACTCGCTTGCAACATGGCAGCCTCAGATTCGGAAAGCAGCATGTCAGGAGTGGATGTGACAATCACTGCCGTACGTCCCTCTCCTTTCAGGGACCCGACGACAGGTGATGAGTTTGACGGACAGGAATGGCGTCTTCTCAGTCTGTCAGCCGAGCTATTGTTTTCTCTTCTCGCTCTCTCCCCCCTCTTCCCTCCTTCTGGTCGTCTGTCAGCCGAGCTATCGTCTTCTTCTCTCGCCTGCTCCCCGTTCCTCTTCGACGACGATGATGACGACCACACTANCCTCCTTCTGGTCGTCTGTCAGCCGAGCTATCGTCTTCTTCTCTCGCCTGCTCCCCGTTCCTCTTCGACGACGATGATGACGACCACACTAAGGACTGACCAACATGAAAGGACAGATCACCCCTCTTGCGAGGGGTGTGTGTGTGTACACCCTGATTCTAAGTTAAGGGTTTTGGCAAGACATGTGCTCTGCGCAGTTGTAGAAGCAGGGGCCTCTTCGACGACGATGACGACGACCACACTAAGGATTGACCAGCATGAAAGGACAGATCTCCCCTCTTGCGAGGGGTGTGTGTGTGTGTAGACCCTGATTCTAAGCTAAGGGTTTTGGCAAGACATGTGCTTTGCGCAGTTGTAGAAGCAGGGGGGCATCGGATAGTGGACTCGACCTACGGGTTGCTTCTCCCGAGTCCTACATAGCTGATACACTTGGAGACGTCCAAGTGCGTACCTGCAGGTGAAATGGCAACCAGGCCAAGCCGAAAGCCTGGCACGCCGAGGGTTCTTTGTACCGTGTTGTCAATGACCAGGACACTCAGGAATCGCAGTCTTACTAAGGTTTCGCAGTCACACCAAGGTTAGTGGATTGGACATCAGAGGCAAAAGCCGATGGATATGGTCTTTCGCCACTTCTCCGTGTGATGGTCCTGTTGCCAGTCGGCGAGGGCTCCGACTTGGTGGAATACCCAAGTACTTGGACGAGCAAGTCTCGAAGAGCAAAACCTTGCACCGGAGTCAGGCAGATTCTCTCTCTCTTCAGGTACCGCCTCAGGTGTGTCACGACACAAACCGGACTGCTGAATTGAACTTACGTTCAAGTTTGGAGCAATGCCCGTTGTTTGGCAGAGTGCTGTGTTTGGCTGAGAGCCCACGTTGCCTAGAGTCAAAAGACTCGCGAGCAACATGGCAGCCTCAGATTCGGAAAGCAGCATGTCAGGAGTGGATGTGACAATCACTGCCGTACATCCCTCTCCTCGGGACCCGACGACAGGTGATTTGACGGACAGGAATGGCGTCTTCTCAGTCTGTCGGCCGAGCTATTGTCTTCTCTTCTCGCTCTCTCCCCCCTCTTCCCTCCTTCTGGTCGTCTGTCAGCCGAGCTATCGTCTTCTTCTCTCGCCTGCTCCCCGTTCCTCTTCGACGACGATGATGACGACCACACTANCCTCCTTCTGGTCGTCTGTCAGCCGAGCTATCGTCTTCTTCTCTCGCCTGCTCCCCGTTCCTCTTCGACGACGATGATGACGACCACACTAAGGACTGACCAACATGAAAGGACAGATCTCCCCTCTTGCGAGGGGTGTGTGTGTGTGTACACCCTGATTCTAAGTTAAGGGTTTTGGCAAGACATGTGCTTTGCGCAATTGTAGAAGCAGGGGCCTCTTCGACGACGATGACGACGACCACCCTAAGGATTGACCAGCATGAAAGGACAGATCTCCCCTCTTGCGAGGGGTGTGTGTGTGTAGACCCTGATTCTAAGCTAAGGGTTTTGGCAAGACATGTGCTTTGCGCAGTTGTAGAAGCAGGGGGCATCCCTATCACCTGAGCTGGATGCCCAACGAAGAGGGCTCAGGATGATAGCTGATACACTTGGAGACGTCCAAGTGCGTACCTGCAGGTGAAATGGCAACCAGGCCAAGCCGANGATGCCCAACGAAGAGGGCTCAGGATGATAGCTGATACACTTGGAGACGTCCAAGTGCGTACCTGCAGGTGAAATGGCAACCAGGCCAAGCCGAAAACCTGGCACGCCGAGGGTTCTTTTGTACCGTGTTGTCAATGACCAGGACACTCAAGAATCGCAGTCTTACTAAGGTTTCGCAGTCACACCAAGGTTAGTGGATTGGACATCAGAGGCAAAAGCCGATGGATATGGTTTTTCGCCACTTCTCCGTGTGTGCTGGCGGGACGGGGCGGATGTTCCTGTGTGTGCATGTTGTTGGTAAGCATTGGGTAGCCCCACAAAAAGTCATGCGCCAAGACCTTCCTGTTAGATTACATGCAAAGCAGGCCGCGAGTCGCGAGCAACTCAGTCTTTTGAGGATCCTAGACCGCCACCCGCAGAATCTTCGTTCCTTGAAATCGAAACCACAAACCCGAAATCTCAAATCCTACATCCTCCGTGCCGCTGTGAACTCTACAAGTACCGGCTGCCAAGCTTCCGGGCACAGATAGGTGAGCGGGCCGAAGAAATCCGCCGCTCCCAAGCACCAGATCTCCCCTGAAGGCTGTGACGGGCAAGCGACTCTGAATGTCACAATGTCAACGTGAAATCACAGCGTGAGAGCTAAGGTTCGCAACCCTGTAGCAACACTACTTGCCACCCTCAAGACCATCAACCTCAATTGCCGCCGTCAATTTGAGGGTCGTTTGATTCATCGCTCTCTCGAGTCTGAGCCAGGTGGGGCATTTCGACATTTTAACATCGGAAAGTTGGAAGCAAGGACGGAAATTCGGACACGCCGTGCCTGTGATGGGGTCTTTCGGAAAGGCTTGCAGCATCGGGCAGCCACCCGCTTTCATCATGCTTACCGCACTCAGGTCGCCCAACTCGAGTCGATCCTTAAAGTCTCCATTGGGGCTGCAAGTGGACCAGTACGAAACGAAACCTGCAGCGACGATGAACGCGTTCCGCGAAGCCTAAAACTGTCGCAAGCCACCAGAGCGCTGCACATCAATAACACTAACCTCCATCAAGAATAGCATCCTGCCCGTAGTAGGCAGAAACGATCTCAGCGTAGTTGTCCCAGAATTGGTTCCAACTTTCTTGCGCACCGGCTTGAGGGAAGTCCTTGGCCAGGTGAGCTGCCGGGGGAAAGTAAGCCTTGACACTCACCTAAGGCACTATGCCTGGGTTTGGGGCGTGGTGAAAGGCGTGATCCTGAGTATGCTAATGTCTGGCTATGGTAGACTGATCAGTTGAAACTTCTTGGGCTTGCGTATACTTGACAGTCCTGCAGATCTTATGGTTCGTGTCTGTTACCACTTTAGTGTGCTGCGCTTGTTGCTCGCTGAATCCATTGATGATGCAACTCGAGGAGCACGAGTCTCGTCAGTAGTAGGTAGAAAATGTCAACTGGTAACCGCTAAACGGCATGCACACACTAAATGTCAACATAAACAAAGACATATTTATCGATCTGTCTATATATTTATCTATCTACGTATGTAAGTATCTATCTATCTACCTATCTGTCTGTCCATGCATCTATCTTTCCAACTAGATCAGTACTATTACTATAGTACTCTCTGCTACACCGTTTGTCGGCGGAGCCTTTTTGGGGGACTCACTGAGTCCAAGAATCCTGGCAAGGCAATGCCCTCATCCTCGTCTCTCTCTGCAGGAGACACATCCTCGCAGCCACTGTGCTTGAAGGAACAGGCGAGGGCTTGGGCCTCTGGGCATGCGATGGGATTCTGTAGGGAGATAGTCGTAACCCACCCTCAAACAGGGGGCCACCGTGACATCGCCTTTTTGTGCGAGTTCCGTCGGGGAGCCTCCAATTTTTTCTGTGGCTTGAAGGCCCCACCCGCTACGCTTCCCCTCCTAGGATTCCAGGGCTTCCTGTACTGGGCCATCTTCTAGCTCCAAGGTGATTTTTAAGTTGAAGTACAAGCCTGGGTCGCAACATTTCATGGGCTCCAGTGCCCTGCCCTTTATTGCAGAACGTGATAGGATTCTTGGGATTGAATGTCCTTCCGCTTGCTACTGCTCCTGCTACTTCTCGTCGTTGTTCCAAGATGTACTGACGTGGCAAACTCTACAGTGCGGCCTTTGGTTTCACTCGGCTCTGGCAGACTTGGTTGCCCCTCTGACATGGGTGAAGAACACGAGTCCAAACGTTAACCTCTATCTGTACAATCACTCGACAGACAAACTGTCAACGGAGGCATGGCAGTGAAGAGAGAATCGGATCTCAACATAATCCACACCCCTGACGTCAAACGAACATACCCGAACATGGCAAGCAGCTCAGCGCAGCCCTCCGCTTTTCGCTTGTACCAGGGAGTTGCGAGCCTGTGGCTGAGGGAGCAAGGCTACAGCGAGGCAAAGCAAGCAGCCGAGAAACAGTAGGCGACTGAAGGCCGGGCTTCGGCTGTTGCTGACAGAACAGCGCACAAATAAAACAAAGTGATTGACTTTGCATGCAGGGCGGGTCAGTAATGTTGACTTCATTTTTATAAACCTCCCCCCTCAGTTACAAAACCCCACCCCCGGAACTCAATTATAAACCCCCCTCAATTACGAAACTTCCAGCAGCCAACCCCAAAAAATAGTTGCTTGTTGTTGTGTGTTTTGTTTTGTAGCAGAGACAGAGAGAGAGAGAGAAACTGCAGTTACTACGACCGCTTCAACAGTGGTGTGCAGAGTGAGAGAAACTGCAGCTACTACGACAGCGTCAGGTGTGCAGAGAGTGAGAAACTGCAGCTACTAGGACCGCTTCAGGTGTGCAGAGAGAGAGAAACTGCAGCTACTACGACCGCTTCATACTACTGTACTACTGTACTACTACGACCGACCCCCCCCTCAATAGTCAATCCCCCCCCGGGGCCAGCAATCAATCAAGGGGGGGGGGTTTATTAATAGGAAGTCAACATTAAGCAACCAAAAGAGCTTCCTTCGACCCGAATTTCAACAAGAGACGGATCTGTGCAGCCACATGTTTGGCCGCACATGAGCCGCACCATTCGTGCCTGCGCAAATGACGCAGATATCCCGACACCAAGGAAGTTTCATCTGGTCTTGTCCGACAGCATACCTAACCCGCTGCAAAGCTGCCATAACACTCCGTCTGCACTTTGATTTGCATTCTAGGCCTCCGGAATATAGCATGTATGGCGCAGCCTGAGCTGAGGATTCAAAGAGTGCAGAAGCCCCACCCGGCTTCCGAAGAGTCATCAAGGATTCACAAACTCCGAAGAAGGGTATGAGCAAGGCTGATGAATGCAAACGCAGATTTTGGAGGTCAACTTCTGGCACTGCCACGACGACGACTACTGACAACTCCTACTCAGCCACTCCTACTCCTACAACAACAACAACAGCAACAGCAACAACAACAACTACTGCTGCTATGACTACCACTACCACTACCACTACTACTACTACTACTACTACCACTACCACTACTACTACCACTACTACTACTACTACTACTACTACTACTACTACTTCTGCTTCTACTACTTCTACTACTTCTACTACTACTACTACTACTGCTACCATTACCACTACTACTGCTACCATTACCACTACTACTACTACTACTATTACTACTACTGCTACTACTACTACTACTGCGACAGCTACTAGTACTACTAGTACTACTAGTACTACTAGTACTACTAGTACTACTACTACTACTACTACTAGTACTACTACTACTAGTAGTACTACTACTACTCCTACTACTACTACTACTCCTACTACTACTACTACTACTACTCTCCTACTCCCGCTCCTGCTCCTGCTCCGACAACAACAACAACAGCAACAGCAACAGCAACAGCAACAACGACAGCTGCTACTGCTACCGCTACTGCTACTGCTACTGCTACTGCTACTACCACTACCACTACCACTACCACTACAACAACAACTACTACTACTACTACTACTCCCGCCAGCTCCCGCTGCGACTCCTACTCCTACTCCGGCTCCGTTTTCGACCTGCTGCTGCTAGTGCTAGTGCTAGTGCCAGTGCCAGTGCCAGTGCCAGTGCTAGTGCTAGTGCTAGTGCTAGTGCTAGGGTAGTGCTAGTGCTAGTGCTAGTGCTAGCGCTAGCGCTAGTGCTAGGGCTAGGGGGCTAGGGTAGGGNCTAGGGGGCTAGGGGGGTAGGGGGCTAGGGCTAGGGCTAGGGCCAGGCCCAGCCAGGGCTCGTGCTCGTGCTCGTGCTCGTGTTTTCGTGCTCGTGCTCGTGTTTTCGTGCTCGTGCTCGTGCTCGTGCTCGTGCTAGTGCTAGTGCTAGCGCTAGCGCTAGCGCTAGGGCTAGTGCTAGTGCTAGTGCTAGTGCTACTGCTAGTGCTAGTGCTAGTGCTAGTGCTACTGCTACTACTGCTGCTGCTGCTACTGCTGATGCTGCTGCTGCTCCTGCTACTGCTAACTGCTAACTGCTACTGCTACGACGACGACCACTACTACTACTACTACTACCACTACCACTACCACTACCACTACTACTACTACTACTACTACTACTACTACTACTACTCATGATACTACTTACTACTACTACTACCACCACCACCACCACGACTACAACTACTACTACTACTACTACTACCACTACTACTACCACGACTACTACTTCCACTACCACTACCACTACCACTACCACTACTACTACTACTACTACTACTACTACTACTACTACTACTGCTAGTGCTACCACTACCGCTGCCGCTACTTCGACTACTAGGACGACTAGCACTAGCAGGAGGGCAGTACCAGTACTACGCCACGACGACGACTGCGACTGCAACTACGACTACCACTACTACGGCGATGATGACGAGGCTGCCCGGAGAGGGCGACGACGATGGCTGCCAAGGTTGCTTCTGCCAAGCTTCCACGTGCTCATCTACGACTAGTGTCAGCATATCTGTCGGAGCGGCAGTTCTAGTTACGGCTTGCTTCAGATGACAGTACTGGCACTCTCGTTCGTAAACGTGTTGCAAACAGGCATTACAAAAACGGTGAACGAGGTCTTGCGGTGACCATGTTTAGCTTGCCTGCAATGCCGTCATGCACAGCCACGACGATCTCGCAGCATCACAGCTACGAGAGCAATCACAGCATCGATGTTTCATGATGATACCTGAGCCAAAGCCGGCCTTTCGAGCAACAAACGGAGGAATCCAAGTTGTTGGAACACGGCCTGCACTTTGTCATTGTCCTAATATGGGTTGCCCAAAGCAGTTATTAATAAACTTGCTACCTGGCCATTTCGCTGTTCCCGTCTCCGTGCCCAGCAGCTCGGCACAGGTGGGAGTGACATTGGTCCCGAGGCCAAGGTTGAATGCCGCAGCTCTCATTCGGCTGTGCCTGAGCCCGTACACCCGAAAGTCTAAACCCTAAATCGTGCACGTCTGCTGATTGCCTGGGAGCAACAGGAAAGCTTTAAGGCTCTAGGAGCCGTTTTCCTGGGCGGCTGTCGAGGTAAGCTTTCCGTGGAACCATCCCAAGATCCCAAGTAGCTGAAAGCTACATGGTCAACACAAACCATAAAGCTTTTCAGCATACATCCACGGTGCGCGATGGCAACCAAGGCCGAGGCATTCTCCGCCGGCCCGTATGGATCTACGTCTTGCTCCCAACACACCGGCCAGTACGCGGCCTCGTCAGGGTCAGCGGATAGTCCACTCGCTCCGAGCTGCGTGGCAGCAAATGGCATGTCGCATTTGTCGCATTGCGTTACCAAACTACCCCCGGCACCTCAAATCTACTCATGGCAGGATTCCCACAGTGCTTGTGTGCTGTGTCAGATACGACTGTCCGAGGCGAAACTAAACGGGGCAGAACGAACTCCAAAGTCAAGACCGCAGGGTGCCGAATTTCGAAGTTAAAGCACCGGACACCGTTCTAACAGCCCTCAGAACTTGACGACCTCACCGCTTTCGCTTTTGAGGCGCCTCCTCCGTCATCTTTCGGATGCGGCCGAATTCAAACTCTTGGGTGTAGAGCCCCAACCTGCGGATGATGAGCAGCTCTGTTCTGGAACTACGTTTTGGACAGGTGATGTGTACCATTGTGTACCTGATATTTAAAAGCTTCTGAACTGCCTGCCTGGAACGTAGCGTCTGCTAGTTGACTCCGCGCGACGAGTCTATCAGAATGATTGTGTGGAAGCTGGTGACATGGATAGCATGATAGCTGAACCGACATTGGAGCAAGCTGACGACTATGGTTGTAGCATGATTAATGATGTTTTCTTCTTGATTGCGGCTCTGGTAATGACATGGGTGATGCGGCCATTATGCTGAATATGATATTGTTGCTGATGTTGTTGCTGCTGCGGATGACGATGATGATGATGACGATAATGACTCTCGTCGACCGTACAACAACTGTGGAACGATGAACATGCTATGCAACGAATGCCACTTGATTGGTACATGAGGTTGCCGTTCATCCGTGCACTTTTGAGGAAGCATCAACAGAAACACAATTGCCTTTGCACGTTGATTCCTTTCTTGACGGGGGATGTGTGCACGGATGTCGTCGCTGGTTACACAAAGCAAATGACACAACGCAAACAATGCACACACCCCCAACTTGAGCCATGGGGCTGCATGAAATCGGGCGCAGGCGGGGGTTCATCCGACACCTCAGCTGGGCAAGCCCCTTGAAAACAGTTGCCATCAAGATGATGATATTCAACAACGTGAGAAACAGAAGAAGAACATGATGATGGCGATGTTGCTTACTGGACACGAAGATGGAACAAGAAACAACAGGCGACTCTAGTACAATAGACTACGCAGCAGCGACATTTCTACAGATGTCGTCGCACCTACTCCGACGACATCGACGACGGACATGTCCATTTGCAGTAATTCCCTGGTAGCAGCAAGGCGTTTCATGTTCAGACACTGGCCATAGGGACGGAACATTGTCGGTGCTGTTGCTTTCGCTTGGCCACATGTACTAACTGTGCTGTCTGTATTTACCTTTTTCAGATCGTATCTTCTCATACCGAAGCCACTCTACCAGCGCCACTGTTGCTGCAACTACCAGCACGACGACTGCTGGTAGTAGTAGTAGTAGCAGTAGTAGTAGTAGTAGCAGGAGTAGGAGTAGGAGTAGGAGTAGGAGCAGGAGCAGGAGGAGGAGGAGTAGGAGTAGGAGTAGGAGTAGGAGTAGTAGTAGTAGTAGTGGTAGTAGTAGTAGTAGTAGTGGTAGTCGTAACAAAACCAGCAGTAGCAGTAGCAGCAGCAGCAGCAGTAGCAGTTGCAGTATCAGTAGTAGTAGTAGTAGCAGCAGCAGCAGCAGGAGTAGCAGTAGTAGCAGCAGCAGGAATAGCAGCGGTGCTCCTGCTATCGCAACAGCAACAATTAAAAGACCGGATAACCCCACATGTGAAGATTATCTTTTGGTAAAGTATTCAGAAGTGAATAGGAGTGAATGAAGGAAAGAGTGAGCGAGTGAGCGAGTGCGTCGAATGAGTGTGTACGTGGGTGTGAGCAAGCGAGCGCGCGCGGGAAGCCACAGAGCAGTCCGGAGAGTGCGCTTAGTGGCGTTTAGAGGGTTCCGGAGGGTGTTTAGACAGTTCAAGAGGGTGTGATTGGATTCCCAATGCGTTTGTGGAGACAGCTTTACGACTCCGCTTTGACAGGCTTTTCGCTGCCAGGAAAAATTAGAGTGCAGGTACTGATCAGCATCTCGCCTTTTCTTGGGTTTTTCCTGCCGAGCTCGGTCCAAGCTTTCCTTCTTGACCAGGCGTTCCAGAGCTTGCATAGATGCATACATGGCCACCGTCGCTCGCGGCTGCTGCTCATCGGCGCTCGCGGAGCACGTTCCCTGGACCGTCGCTTGAACTCCTTCCCAATTTGGATCGGTGGTTCCACCGACTGTCGAAGAGATGGCCGTGTCCTGGTTTCCCAACACAACAACACAAACTAAACAAAAAATTCTTAAACTATAGTCGAGCATGCAGCAAACAGGTTCGGTTTCGCGGCAACAAGCCGAAAACTGCGCACCTCCGCCTGCGCACGCTCCAGCTTCTCGTGCATCGTAGCCTGTACCTCCTCCGTCTCCCACAAAGAGGGGTACTCTTGCCGCTCGGCAAATCGCAGACGCCCCGAGTCTGCCGCCGCTTGCGGTAAGACTCAGTAAAGGCAGTGGCAGGTCTTCCGCCGAAGCACCTAGTGTGGGAGACGCCGAAACTGCGAACGACCGGCATTGAAGTTGTTTGTACATGGCGTTCCGTTCGCTGTCGGTTGTTAACGTAGGCATGCTGAACCCTTCAAACATCGGAACTCGAGGTTCCGTGCGGATGCGCTGGCAGTGCGTGTTGTACAACTTGTATGCTGGGCTGAAGTACATGTCCAGGAATCGAGGTACAGCTGCCCTGATGGATGTCTCGGCTCCGGGGGCAAGCTCCACCCTGTAAACCCACATTCCATAGGTGGACCAGCTCATGTCTTTCAGCACCGGATGGTCGCCGCGAAACAGGTAATCCTCCAAACCCGACGTAGTCACCGACAAGTAGCCTGCTGTCTGCGGCACACAGTCCACCGCCATGACCGACGCGTCCTCGCCTGGACCGTTCGAACGTATGTCTCGAAGTCGACACTCCGTTCACAAGCACACGTTTACCTGGAACTTCCCATTTCGGGTTGTCCACGAAAACACAACCTCGTGCATAGAGCAAACCAACCGCAACCCGTCCGACCACAACCCGTCGATGCATGTGGTAAACAGTAGACACATGAAGACATCCCTGAGAAAATAGTTACCGTAAGCGCCGGCCTGTCTCTTGCAAAGCTCTCAAGTTCGTCGCCGCGCCAGAGCCCGCGGCGTCGGGATCTGCTAGATTCTCCTGGACAGCGTGTTGCTGGAGGGGCGCCTGCGCAAAGGTCAGCTTGTGCTGCGGCAACTTACAGAGGCGTCGGGCTGCTTGGTGCTGCTCAAAGACCTCGTGCACCGTTCTGCACGTCTGACCTTCGGATCCAAGGAAGAAATGGAAGGTCTCACCCGTCAGCTCATCTTTGCGCTCCACCTTTCGCCAGCCGCGCTGAACCACATCGTCCAAGCCTTCCCGGCAAAAAATAACCGGTTCGCCTGCTTCGCTGTCCCCGGCACAGCCGCGCAGAACGCTGTCTCCGTAGCAACGACGCCATGCTTCCAAGCAGAAGAAGATGGCTTTCTTCGTGTACAGTTTCCAGGTACGATGGGAAGCATACGTCAAATGCCCATACAACAAAGGAAAGATTACTTCTGCTCCGCTTTTCCAATGACACATCCGATAAGAAGAACTCAGGCGAGTCAGCGTCTTCAGCGTCTCTGCAAACAGCACGCCGCGACGGCGAGGAAGCTGCTCTCCAGCTGCTCGCACTTTCTCAGCTTCCTCTGCACGAAGCTTTTCGCGTGCTTCACGCTCTTTCTCCAAACGCTCGATGCCTGTCGGGCATCGCGGAAAAGAGTCATATAGTTGCAACAGCGACAACTCAATATCTTAGAAGCCTCGACGAAGCTGCTCCAGCATGCCGCCCAGAAGACAGAAAGAGAGGCAAAAACAAAACAAAATTAACAAAGTCGACTACGGAAACAACAAAGAATGCCTGGGAACAACTGTTACCATCCTCGAACGGAGCCCCTGCCAATCTGGAACACTGTTAACAAAGCCCAAATTCTGTTCACGTAAAAGCCGCTGCTGATGCCATCTGCGAACGCTTCGCTGATGCCACAGCGAATGGCTTTGTCGAGATGCGTCTGAAGACGAGGAAGAGCCAGACGGGGAACGGTTCCCAGTGGTGCTGGCTTCCCAATACGGGTCGCACGGCTCGTCTTTTTGCTTCTTACCTTCATGAGCTCGTATCCAGTCTTTCCGAAACTCAACTGCTAGCTGCCGTCGAGACGCCCACGAAACAGGCACATCTGAGCAGGGTGAGTGCGACTCGTAGTCGGCCCCGTTCCACTCAAACTTGGCCATATAACCCAGTTGCGCAGCCGGACCGCCGATCTGAGGCAGACAATCGCCCGACTTCAACCACAAAGCCGGATCCAGCACGCGGCGCATGCCTTGGACGTCCCAAGTTGTGCCTGCCTGCAACACCTAGAGAGCCCGAATCATTCAATTTCAATGCTTCACGCTCGAATGCTTTGTTTTTGGCTAGCTGCCTGGTTTTTTAGTCCTTCGTGCTGTCGCGAGCTGTCGTGAGCTGTCGCGAGCTGTCGCGAGCTGCAACGAACATTTTGACATGAAGCTAGATGGATATCATGTAAAGTATAGTGGATGTTTTTATGTGGCTCAAGCCTTCTGATGGGCTTTCGAGCA
>BGNK01003575.1:0-21470 GCA_003297005.1 Symbiodinium sp. clade A Y106
TATTTGTCTTTAATTTGTCTTTATTT
Organism: Symbiodinium sp. clade A Y106; assembly: GCA_003297005.1. Taxonomy (NCBI): domain Eukaryota; class Dinophyceae; order Suessiales; family Symbiodiniaceae; genus Symbiodinium; species Symbiodinium sp. clade A. The sequence continues at coordinate 27 of BGNK01003575.1, forward strand.
GTCTTTATTTGTCAAAATTTGCCGATCCTGTCGAACAAGCCCTGTAGATCTAATCCCTGTTGTTCTGGTTCGGTGCAAACGGTCAATGATATACACACATGTATAGATTGCGCATTTTGCAGACGGAGAGAGCGAGAGAGAGAGAGAGAGAGAGAGAGCGAGAGAGAGAGAGCCAGAGCGAGAGCACGAGCGAGAGCGAGAGGGAGAAAGGGAGAGAGTCCTTAAGAACATGAAATCGGTACGTGAAAACGCGCGTGCACAACCCGTATGTATATACATACAGATATATACACACATGTGTTGTTCATCATGTTTTGTTTTCGTTATACGAATGTAGCGAGGCACGGGGCGTTTCTCTTTAAGTCAGTCCAAACCCCGCAGTCTGAAACCCGAAAACCTTTAAAAGTCTGAATTCGATTGGCAGCCCGCGAATCGGGTCCTTACAAGATCGCTATGAAACCCACTATATTCTACGAAACCTCATTGGAGCCCACAGAGCCCCGCTTGGACGCTACGGAAAGGCTGTGTGATCCTGTTTATCCATGCAATGTCCAATCAGATCCTGTGCGATCCTTAAACCCCAAAGCCTTTCCTGACCCTGAAAACCCTACACCCTTAACGACCCTTGAACCATCCTGAACCGCTGAACCCCTGAACCCTAAACTAAACCCTGCACCATTCAACCTTATAACCCTGAACCCTAAAAACTCGCGAATCCACGGCAGGTGGTGTCCACCAACCCGGCAGCCTTGCGCTTCGCTCCCGCAGAGTTGCGGGAGCATTCAGCGCTGAAAGCTTCTGCCGCAGCCGCATCTTTGGCTTGAGTATATTATTGGATGCCTTACGGCCCCTGTAATACCAGAATATCCGCCCCCCCCCCCTCCCCCCNCCGCACACCCGCTCGCCCCCCCACCCTCACCCCCACAGCCCTAGTCTGGTTCAGAAGGTAGGGTCTGCTGCCTTCCGGCGTTGATGATTTTGCGTCTATGCGGGTATTACAATTAAGCTAGAGACTACATAGGCCCTAGAGTAGAGCAGAGCACGCAGGTACTATACTAGACTGTGCTATACTTTACTATGCCATAATGTACTGTACTATACTTTACTATACTATGCTATACTAGCAGAGAGTCAGAGATATACTATAAAAATGCTATACTAGCAGAGAGGTAAAGCGACCTTGGAGGGTTTTTGCTTCGTCATCATGACATTTGGATTCAGCGAAGCCTGAGCACCTGATTCTATGGCTTGCCATATACCATTGTACCATAGGGGCCTTAGGAACAAGACTAGGGTAAGTTACTTTAAGGGTTGTTGCAAGGGTCGCTATAAGGGGTCTATGATATGGGAGGCCTTGATATGGTTTGGGGTACATTATCGTAGAAGTAGCAGTAGGGAAGCCTGAGGAATAATGTTGTCAAATTCTACGGTAGATTCTACGGCCCCTGTAGCAGCTGCTAGGGAATAGCTTGAGAGAGTTGCGCGCCTCTTGAGTTGTGGTTCTCGCGATGTTGGAACCTGAGGATGACCTATGGGATACAAGGCGTTCGAAAGGATTCCGACTGCAGCTAACCCCGGCAAGGTCGGAGCCCCTTTAGGGGACGACAGAGAACATAGCACAAAAAATAAAGTAAACAAATCTGAACCTGGGAATCTACCTTTGGCATTTAGCTGAAACCCCCACATTTTGGAGACGAAATGTTTGGCTTCCCTGATCATTCCGATGTTTTCAGCAGTTGCTGAGGGTTTCTTGGCTAACTGGGAATGACTTGACATTAACTACTTGGCGTGTGTTGCTCTTGCAACTGAGGCTAGTGCTGCATTGCCGATACAACCGGCAAGACGGAAGTGGGACAACCAGGCATTTATAGCTTGCAGGGTTTGGAACTCTTTCTCGAACGACCGGGCACATGAGAGAACGCTGAGACTGAGAGATTAGGACTTTTGCAGGGTACCGAGCCGGATGTCCCGTTTAGAAGCGCGCTTTCCCCAAAGTCAGGGCTTACCCAAGCTGCTGGATCCAGGGAAGAAGGATCCTGCTCAGGATCTAGCCGGGCCTTCAAGTCCAGCGAAGCCCTTTAGCTTTTGGACTTTTGGTGGTTGAGGCCCTATAAGAACTAAATGAGGCAACTAAAACGAGCTACAGTTTGGAGCCAGCTTCGAGTACACCAGACACTTTTGGTCCTTTGCGTTCCTGGGGCCTCCGAAGCAGAAACCCGAGAGACCTTTATTTCTAGCCGAACTGGTACTAAGGTTTAGAGTTTAGGCCATCGGAGTTTAGGTTTAGGCGGCCACCAGGGTTATGGGTATAGAGTGCTATGCAAACCCATGTTGCGGTTCAGAACAAGAGTTGTGGACGGTCTTCAGGCAGGTTTGTGACTCCTTCTCTCTCGCTCCGGACTTCCACTAGCACAGGTTCAGCACCCAATGCGTGGAACCCTCTTCATCTGCAGGAGCTAGCTGGGCGTTGGCGCTACTGTGACGACATGGGCACTGATGATGAGGACTTCGTCATCATACTCTCTGACTCTTGGCCATGAATGTTTGTGTATGCCAGCACTATGTTACAATCGATATGACACATCACACTATGCAACTGTATATAATGACATGCAGGCATGTATGCATGTGTACAAGGTTTAATTATGTATGTTGAAACAGTGTGTGCATCTTTCCATCTTTCCGTCTGTCTGTCTGTCTGTCTGTCCGTTCCACTTGCAGCGCAGCGGAGTAGCTGTCACAAGGGCACGTCAGCTTTCCTGACGGCCATGCTCAGACCTCGTCATAATGCGTCCTTGCAGAATGCCTTCAAGCGCTCGTTCGTCCTTGCGACTTCCTTTTCGAGCCATGGAGCCCGTGGGCGATGTGGAGTCGCACGACTCATCCAGCTCTTCTGGGTCCGCGGTTGGAAATGGTTTTGAGGGGCTTTGCTCAGCGCCGCGATGTTGTTTCTTGCATGAAGCCTTGAAGGCTGGAGCGTCGACGACGACGAAGCTCTGCTTTGATCCTCGCACCTCGTCCTTGATTGAAGTTGCCGACTTGAGCCTGCAGCAGGGCATGTACATTCCAATCACTGCCAGCCAGACCTAGCTAGGTTGTGATCCTGGTGCTTACCCTGGGCCTATTTGGAACTTTGACGTTGGTACCGGGATTGATGGCTTCAGGACTGCTCGCATATTCGTTCGGGCTTCGACATGCGTTCGATGTGGATCACATCGCCGCTTTGCTGAGCAGCATTTTCTGATGAGCTTGTGTTCTTCTGTCGCTTGGACGTTTGTAGTTAGTTGTGGTTGCTGTCACGATACGGATGAATCGGGATGTCCTGAGCTGGGGGTTTAGGGGATCCAGCCTACCTGCTGCTCCTTTCCCAGATCCGGAACGCCCTTCCAGCGGATTTCAGCAAGAGATCCGCGTGTCTTCCAAGGCTGCAATAGATAACATCACGCGGAAGCTGACGGTCAGTCAGAGCAGCCCGCACACGGTGGGAATGCTCTTCGGCTCATCCAGTGAGTTGGCGCTGTCGCAGGGTGTTGGAGCAGCATCCGGAAGAATGAATTACCATAGTCCGTAGGAATCTTCGCGCCTTTACTGTGACCGAGGTTCTTTGCTCTTGGGCATTCTCTTGTGGTTTTCCTTGCTTGCTGCGGCATCCTGGTGACGAAGAGTTTCATGAAGAACATGCTCAGCACGTTCCATGCATATGGCGCTGTCTTTGGCCTTGCGATTTCTGCAAGTTTCTTGCTTGCCCTCGGGATTCTCAACTTGTGCACAGCGCGGCAACTGTGGATGGAATGGAAGGGCCATGCTGGCGACCACAGCCATGATGCAACTATGGGTTTGTGGTTGAGATGTTGTCCACGACTGTTCCATGCAATTTCGAAGCCGCGGCACATGTTGATTGTCGGGTTCTTATTCGGACTAGGGTTTGACACTGCCACAGAGGTGGGGCTGTTGGGTGTGGTAGCCGTGTCGCATGGCCTCGCTGCGCCCATCTGCATTTTGCTTCTGCCCTTGCTTTTCATGTCCGGAATGTGTCTTCTGGACACCCTGAATGGCTTGATGATGGCATGGATCTATCGCACCTCCGTGGAGGACTAGTCTGTTTGGTGGAGGGCACTGTTTGTAAGATCTTGCAGTCCTCGACAGTCGCTCCTCGCACACGTAACTGTCAGGATGACAAGAAGAAGATCTACTTCAATTTGTTCGTCACTGTGACCTCAGGCTTGGTAGCTTTTCTCGTTGGGCTGATAGAGATGCTGGGTTTTTTGGCTGAAAGGGCACACCTGCACGGCTGGTTCTTCCGGTGGATCCAATCTGCAAATGATCACTCTGAGCTTCTCGGAGCAGGCGTCGTGTTGATATTCTTGGTGGCCATGGCAGTTGCGATGTGTTGCTTCAGGAGGGTGTTCGGCCGAAGTCAAGCACCTGCGCAATCTTCCGTGTACAGACGGGAGCGGCCTGACTCGCTGCTAAGCTGAGGAGTGTACAGGACTACCACAGAAGTTGTCGGAGAGCGGATCGGGAGAAGCTCTGAAAAGATAATTTGGCAGAAATGTCTTGGCTTCTGGGTGACACCTTGTGCAGGATTTCAGTGTTTATCACTGTTTATGAAACACAGATTGCCGTTTGGAAGGTCTTTTCAGCATCCGTGATTGCATTGAGTACGGTCAACTAGGTGACGGCCGTGGCAATCATGGCAATCTTGATGGTGATCATTAGCATGACGACGAGTAGTGGCATCACTCTCTGTTGGGATTAACAGCATCATCAAGTACTGTGCATGTGTGCATGTACGCACAACATCATGTCATGCACGTGAGCGGCATTGTACCTTGTAGTCTGAACAGTTGCGAGTATGACTCGCTACTCTTTCCAATGATCTCTTGTTTTTGTTGCTACTCCCGCCGCAGGAGTACCATTGTTCTTGAAAAGTCGACCTGGCACGGGTATGGATTCCTTGGCAAGGTGCGAACATCTCCAACTAACGTCAGACGGTGCGAATTCTCCGCGCCCGCAACCACGGTACGGTGCCGTGTGTTCGCGTTGGATTTTGTAGCAATTATTTGGCTTTGCCGTGTAGTGACGTGTTTAGCAGGTTCGAAGTGTGACAAAGTTTGTATAAGCCTCCTCAGACGTGTTCTGGGAGGTGTCATACATGACAGGCCATAAAGCAGAGACGTGGCTTTCGGGCATGAAGTTTGTTCTCTGTAGTGGATGCAGGCGATACCAGACCTTATATACACTCATGGCATTAGTTGGCCAAGGTTTAACGCCGTCAGAATGTGCGAAGAATGTGCGAAGATCGCAGGTTATGCTGGATAACACAGGTCCATATTCTGACTCCGACTGAGGGGCCCATAATTTTCTTAGACACACCTGAAGTAAATAGTTACTGCTGTCTCCAGCTGTGTCAGGACCCATACATATATATATATATATATATATATATATGGATATTCAGTACCCTGTTGCGGCAGAGGTTTGTTCACTAACCACTGTTGCTTGTACTAGTGCCATGATTCATCTGTCTGTCTGTTTCTGAGTACATGAGCCCCTGGCAGATCCGAGGCCACGCTTCCCAGGTCCAAGCTCGAGGTGCACTTCCTTTTTGAAGGCCTGCGAAGATGGCCGGTTCTAGTTTGTTTTTTTTTAACTTTGGGTTTAGTTTTGGTGTTTATAGGTTTTACGGTTTATAGTTTAATTACAGTTTGAGGTTTGGGGGGTCTATTGAGCGGGTAGGTCAGGCGTTGATCAGGCTGTTGTTATGCTACACGGGTTTCAGCTGATTCATGACAGGTCGGACGCATCTCGCTTTTCCATCTGTCAATCCGATGAGATTCTTAAGTCCCCAGAATGGCTGGCTTACGGCTTCAGTGGCTCGCGCCTATAGGGCTTCGGACTGCCCGAAAAGGGTTGTGAATTTCGTTTGGAGGGGTGGGCGAGTTCTAGTTTGGAGAGTGTTTGGGCACGAAAATGCCTTTGCGCTTGTCATGTTAAGGCGCTCCGCTTCCGCAGTCCCAAAGCTCAACCAACTGCAGGGCAAGAGACAGCGGCCAAATGCAGCGGCCAGGCAACACGCAAGTGTTGGGTGGGTTTAGGGCTTAGGGTTTAGGGTTTTGATAAAATTCGGATCTCATATCGAAGGCGAGGGCCCCCGGTTTTCAGGGTTTGAGTTTCGGTCCGTTCTGAGACTCCCCATGTTCGTGCTTCAAGAGCATCGACTTCAGCGGCACATTGTGTCCAACATGTCAGTCCCATGATGTACGATTCAGTAGTAATAGTCTTATGTAGCCCCTTCCGCATTCCCCGTCTCTGTCTCTGCCCTCTTTCTCTTATCGCTATGTCTTCGGTCTCTCTCGCCCTCCCTGCATCTCATTGGCGCTCAATGTCAGACTCTCTGTATCTCGCTCTCCCTTTGATAGTTTCTTTCTCTGTTTCTGTATTTCTGCCTCTGTCCTGCCAAGAGCCTCCATCCTCATGTCGGTTTCCGTCTCGCTCTTGTTGGATTTCTGCTGTTTGGTGGCAAGCGCGCACAAGATGAGCAGGATTTCAAGGCTACTTCAGATTGTGGGATCTGCCACGCTGCCGGCGAGACTTCAGTGGGTAGTCCGGGCTTCACCTCCCATTGGTGCAGCTTCGGCGCCAAATTGTCGATGATTCTCGGAATACATGAAATAGCCTGTGCCACTTCTTTAATGCCGAATGTACTTTTACAGAGCTCCAACCCGAAATGATGCAGCTCACCCAAATCAGAAGACGCATCAATATCTGCTTGACGGTTCAGGTCGCTGGGGACCAGGTTACCATCATCGAGGATGGCACCGAACAGTTCTTCTGGTGTAGGGTCAAGTAGGCATTTCTGGAAAGGGTGCATCGGTGAGTGGGTGAGTGACTGGTTTGCTTGGCTATGCTTGACTAGTTGGTTGGTGTCTGTCTGTCTGTCTATCTGTCTGTCTGTCTGCCTTCCTGCCTTCCTGGCTGCCTGCCTGCCTGTCTGAGTTCCTGTGTTCGGGTATGTTTTTGTATTATCGTGTTTTGTCCTCTGTCGGTGCAATTTCGTCATTGTTGCTTGTATGTGTGCTTGCTTACACCGTTTCTTGCGTTTGTACAGAGAGAGAGAGAGAGCGAGAGAGAGAGAGAGAGAGCGGGCCTGCCTTCACCCCAAGCCCCGAGCAAAGCAAAGCAAAGAGAGAGCGGTGCTTTTTGTACCTGGCGGGGGGCTCAGCTAACGGAGCTGGCCCACTCAAGCCAGAGCAGGAAGAGGCCTGGGGGGAATTAGTGTACAGGGTTCAAGGGCTAGGGGGTACAACAGCGCAGGACAGAGCCTCGTCCAGCGAGCGTTGGGTCTCACAAAAGACTTCCAGACCGGTGCGCGCCCGCGCGCGGGGGCTACGGCCCTTTGTCCGAGTGCAAGCAAGAGAGAGAGAGAGAGAGAGAGGGAGAGATAGCGTGTGTGTGTGTCGGTGTGTGTGCGCGCTCGAATTCCTGGGATGCTTGCCCGCTTGTATACGCCTCGACCGTCTCTTTGCGCACATCTCGTTGGCAGAAGTGACCGCGTTCACCCAGGTCCCGAAGCCATGAGGCCATTCTGCCTCCCCCGTTCGAAAGAAGCCACAGGAGGAGCAGGGCACCCGGAACAGTTACATTGGCACGGTGGAGCAGGCCGGGCGATGGCCAATGGCCTGGGACTTTTCGGCATACTAAGAATGGAACCGTTCAAGGTCTCTCTATCATATATGGTCCAGCTCAGTATCCGTTCCAAACAAGCTGAGTGGCTTTTTTAAGTAGAGGTCGTCTAGGTAGCCTAACACGGGAAAGAACTAAAAGAACCTCTAGTTTTGAGGCTGGTGCACTGTTGGAGCAATCGCCTTTGTGCTTCCGGGGCATTCGGAGCTCTGGTGTCACAACGGTATAACATGATAGGACCTAATGTAATGCAAGGTGACGCTAATATACGCAATGTCTCATAATCATGTAACGGAATAAAGTATTATAACATAACGTACTGTGGCATAATGTAACGTAATATAATGTAATATCATGTCGTCATGTTATAGGCTAAAAAGTAGTATCGGGAAAGATGTTAGGATCTACTGTAATGCAATAGAACTTTAATATACGTAATGTCTTATAGCATGCAGCATAACGAAATATAACGTAATGTACTGTAACAAAATGTAACATAATATGATGTAATTCAATGCTATGTCATGTTATAGAATACAATGTAGTATAGGGAAATATACTATAGTATAGTGTAGTTGTAGGCTCCAGCCTTCTGATTCTGGGCGGGGTGTGATGGCAGGTGCTGCGCACTGGCCCCATGCAACTAGCGCAGACTCTACACCTAGTAGCCTGCATAAGCCCTATAAACCCTGAGCCCTAACACCAAGCCGTGTCAAAAACAAGACATGCATCATTGCCAGACTACGCCTTTCTTTATGCATACCAGATAACAGGCGAGGGCCGAGGCTGCATGCTTCCGAGGTGAGTGGGATCTCACGTGAGAGGCCCTCCACACATTAAGGCAAAAAGCTCCAACCCTTCAAACTCATCCCAACATTAGGGTTTAGGTTTCGGGGTTTAGGGGCGTAAAGGTTTGGGCTTTAGGGGTGGGAGGTTTAATATGCCGATGTCTGCTTCCAGGGTGGGCTCCTGATCCGCGGGACCGTCCGTTGCGAAACCTCGGGCCGCGGGAATACCTTCGAAGAAGGCCAGGCGATGTATTTTGCTGGAGTTGGTCCCAAGTCATTCGTTCGCTTAAGATGTGCTATTGGACTAGTGGGTTCTGGGGAATAGACCAACATTACGATCAACGCAGGAAGCATGCGGAGCATCAGGAAGGATTAGCACAACGGGACGCATTAGGAAAGCTGAAGAATTTTCAGCAAGCATAGGAAACGTTTCAAACGATCCTCGCCAAACACAAACTGACACTTTAGGATCAGGATTCAGCAGCTCTCCGACGGGCACAAGAAGTTGCCACACACCCAAAAAAACAACATCAGAACTAATCCAATAGGATCAAAACATCACATACTGAAATGCAGACAGGTTGCTGCACAATCGCAAGCAAACGCAAACACAACATGAATACATCATATCTGGAAGAGACAACAGAAAGTAGGAACACGATGCACTCAACATCTAGATAACAGATGCGGAAAGTTTAAAGCACGGAAACACGCCAATCACACAAGATCAATACGGCAAACAACAACATCATATATCACCATAAACCAAACAAGCAACAACTACCCCAACAAACAACCAAAACTTTAGTCCCGGCCGCAACAGGCGTTCAGGGAGGTTTCTGGGATCCGTGAGAAACTAAGTGTAAAACAAGAGGAATGATTCCCAATTGTTTCCACAAATCAAATGACATTCCAAACCCAAGGATGCCCCTCTCAAGAACCCAACTTATCCGGAACAGAGACCCAGAACCCCGACCCTCCATGCTGTAGAATTTCATCCATATCCGATATGGGTCCTGTTTCCATACGCGCAATGAGCTGATATCAGCTGTAAATCCCTCAACTTAGAGCGGGTCCCGAAAGGGCTTGCATCATCCCGGAGCTAAAAGTGCACTCGCAAGCACAGGCTCTGTCGGCAGCTTCATCATGCAGCGGCTACTCGGCAAGGACGGGAGCTTTGTTGATGAAACCTCCTTGCAGAGTTGTGTGCTACAGGTCCAGACTCGAGCCATTCAGGCAACATCGTAAAGTGTTTCGTAGATCTGCCTGATGACTTGGCAGCCTCACAAGTCCCGCTTCTGCGGTGTTGCCGGCGAGACTGGCAAGGCATTTGTGGTGGAAGATGTAGCTCATAGTAGTCGCGTCGTCGCGTTTATGGAGGAGGTACTAGCAGCAGTAGCAACGGAGTAGTACTAGTTACTAGTTGTAGTAGCAGAAGCTGTAGTACAGTCCGCAGTAGTAGTAGTAGTAGTAGCAGCAGGAGCAGCAGTAGTAGCAGTAGCATTAGAGTAGCAGTAGCAGTAGCAGTAGGAGTTGTAATTAGTAGTAGTAGTACTAGTAGTAGTAGTAGCAGCAGCAGAAGTAGTCGTAGCAGTAGTAGTAGCAGTAGTAGCAGTTGCAGTAGCAACAGGAGGAGTAGTAGTAGTAGCAGCAGTAGTAGTAGTAGTGGTAGAAGTAGAGTAGTGGTGGTAGTAGTAGTAGTAGTAGTAGCAGTACTGACTGGTATATAGTAGTACTTGTATTAGCAGTGGTAGCAGCAGCAGCAGCAGGAGCAGTAGTAGTAGTAGTAGCAGCAGCAGTAGTAGTAGTAGCAGAAGTAGTAGTAGTAGTAGTAGTAGCAGGAGTAGTAGTAGTAGTAGTAGTAGTAGTAGTAGTGGTAGTGGTAGTGGTAGTGGTAGGAGTAGTAGTAGCAGCAGGAGCAGCAGGGCAACGGCAATGGCAGCAGCAGCAGCAGTGCTGGTGGGAGTAGGAGGAGGAGTAGGGCCCTCCAGGCATTGTGACGGCGGATTGTTTACGGAAGCTGGGTGTTCAGCTTCTGCTAGAGCCTGCAACGTTCAGTTCCTGAGATCGTGTTTCGAGCTTTTGTGTGACGACAGGACCCGTGATGCTGAAGGGTGTGGTATTCGTCGCAGAGGTTTGCCAGAGCGGCCCTGAGCTCTAATCTCAGCTCTGTTTTGCAAGACGTGCGATGTGCAAAGTCCAGCGATGGCCAGCCTCTGCACGGTCCACACCAGAGCACCTGTAGCGCCGGCTGGCTTGTCAGCTGCCAGCCGGGACCTAGGAAGGGCATGATGCCAAAAAGGGCTTTGTCTTCAACTGACTTGTTTGGAACCCTTGTCTGTCTCTTGCCTCAACTTCTCCAGAATCCAAGTGGTCGTTTTTGTTCTTAATAATTCGTAATTGTTACGACTGCTGTTGAATATTTGCTGTTGGCGTTGTGGCGGTGGTACTGCTAATCATGCTGATGTGGTTGCTGCTATTGGCTGCTATTGTTGCAGCTGATGTTACTGTCGTCGTTGTCGTCGTAGTAGTTGTAGTTTCAGTGGTTGTGGTTGTGGTTGTTGCCGTGGTGATGATGGCGATGATGATGTTGGTGATGACGACGCTGATGATGATGATGATGAAGATGAAGAAGGTGGTGATGGTTATCCTCAACTCAAAGACCGAAAGAAGTGGTGACGGTTTCGGCTGCCACCTTCGATATCATGTTTTTGTCCTGTTCTCGCTCCGTTTACATGTGCTACACATTGTGTGAGTCCGGGAATGTTGCTTCTTCCATCATTGATGTGATGAGTGTCTCATCATCACCGTCACCATCAGCCTTATCACCATCCTCACGATTCTCACCATCAGGTGGCAGGTGGAGAGTAGACTCGAGTAGACATTACGCACAATGATGTTTCGCAGGGTTAGGCACAATGACACCGGGAGTGTAGAAGCTGCAATGTCCGTTGTCTGATGTAGCTCCGGCAAATTACAAATTTCCAAAAGCAAGCTGGACAAAGCGAAAATTGCACCTTTGCCCGAGCACTGCCTTAACCCCCCCACCCTATTCCCTGCATGTAAACGGTACTTTTCAAGTCTTGAACCCTGAACTTGAAGTACCCCCGCCAGGCAATTACGCTTAAGAAGGTTCGCTTACCAAGCAAGGATGGCAAGCGCCCCCACCCAAGCCAAGACCCTGTGAAGCGATGGGGCCGCCTGAAAATACACACCCTCCCAAACTACGACCACAAGCCCTCTACGCGCCTCAGAGAGCCCTTACCAGGTAAGCCTGACCCAGATCCCCAAGGCCTAAGTTTCAAAGCGCATGAAGTAAGCTTTGAAACTCCCAAGCCCTGTGTTGGCCATGGCTTGCCTCCATGGGCCGTCATGGCGCCGCACGGCTTGTGGCAGATGTGGCCGCCGAAGGCAGCGAGAGTAGGTCGTTAGAATGCTCGGTTTTGAAGCAGAGGGTCGCATCAAGGTATGTGTCAAGTTCCCACAAATCTTCAGGCATGAAGCTCTCTTTGGGGTTAATACGTTTGCCTGCGTTTGTCTTTGCGGGCTTTTGGGATTTCCCAATACAAAAAACCCCCCCACCCCCTTCACCAGAGCTTTGCCCTGAATGAAGCCAGCGACGTAAATACTACAATCATAGTTGAATCATAGTGTAGCCTGTAAAAGCTATACGCATGTAGGTGTATGTGACATGTAGCAAATGTATGTATCTGTGTGCACATATATATTTGTATGTGTATATATATATATACACACACCAGTTATAGCAATAGCAGTTACTGTATTCGCATAAGAATATCAGTACGAGTGATCATAACCATAATCATACTAATGGCCATAATCGTAATGGTAACTATCATAGTCATATCCATTGTGCAGATGAAAAGAAGAATCACCATAGTCATCGAAGTCATAATTCCATCAAGAATATGAACAGCAACAAGAATAACACTAATAACATGAATAACAATAGCAATAAACCTACCAACAACATTAGCAATAACAGTAATAAGAGTAATGCTAAAGCTGTAGCAATACTAATGGCACAAATACGAACACGAATACAAAAACTAACAGCAATATTGATTAACAGCAATAACTGACACTAGTGATAACATAAAGTATTTGTATGTTTACTTTTCCTGCTAGTATTACTAGTAATAGTATCAGTAGTAGCAGCGGTAGTTTTAAAGCTTTATTGATTTTTTGCAGTACTATTATCGCTATTTATTTTTTATCGTTACTATCAGTGTATAATATGTACAGTCGTCATGATCTAGTATAGCATCAGACAGCACAGGATACTTTTGAGTTTTGATGACAGAAACCGAAGGTGTTGCCGGAAGTTTCGTTACCCCCGAAGGCATACGGGAGGTAGAGTGCACAGAGCTTAGTGTGTCGACTTTGGAACCATGGTTCGAGGGTTGGGGCTACTGGTCACGCCGTCGCTCTCAAGCTTCCTTTTGAACCACTGGCACATGTTGGAATCGGGAGGCTTATTCAGTCTTGCATGCAGCAGAATCCAGGACTCCAATTTCAATATGAACCGCCCTGCGAAGCAAATGTCGTTACAACATCCAGAGATCACGGACCTGAAGCGGTCGAACAGTCATCCCTTCACATCCTTCGTGCTATAATATGCTGGTTGTTTAGGCTTGTGTTTGTCTAGACATGTCTAGACTATGACTACATTGGGTTTGCAATGCTAGCTACGTGTTCTGGATCTGCAGTTACACTGGTCGATTCTGTAAATCCGAAGCCGGTCCAGCCAGGACGGGCGTTACGTTGGCAGAATGCCCTCGCGCTCTTTGCAGCAGCTGCACCAGCCCAGCGGGATGCGCGGGCTTTCGGTGCCGCCATCGGCGGCTCGGTTGAGGAGTGATCATGACTTAGTAGCGGGCCTTGCTAAGTGCTACACTGTGTCATTTCAATACAACTATATGTCTGGGAACCCTGCTTCAGGGTATATTTTGTTTGCGCATCGCTTGTTGCTTGCTCCTGCTCATAGTGGTCATAAAACTGTCAAGAGTCCCAGGCCCCCATATTCAGCCTTTCTGAGGTATGCTCGTTTTGTGCCTTGCTGGTAGTGCTGGGGTCTGGTTGCAATGTTTCAATTTTTGATTTTTGATGATCTAGCTACAAAGTTCCGGTTTCGGGTCCGGCCGTCCGCAAAACAACGTAATTGGAAACCGGCTGTGTTCTAGATTTCGGCGTTGCAGGTGCATGCGGCCGCTCTGGCATCCTGGCTGGCAATGTGCATGACTCGTGATGTTTTCAACTCCGTCAAGCTAGATACTAAATTTTATTCTCGTCAGCAAGGAACCCGCTTTTCAAGAGGTAAGAGTCTGATGAAACCCCATAAGTCCAGGACCCTCAAATCATTGCGCGAATCACTCGGTGTCGAAGAGTTCCAGAGCTCTACCTACTTCTCATCACCTCTTCATGAAAATTTGGCCTTGGAGGAACCATATGGTCGAGGTGGGGCGTAGAAAAACGGCGAAGCCCGAGACTCACAAACTTGTGCTGTCACTGCTGATACCCCTGAGCAGGCGCTTATCATGTCCCTTCTCGCCTGGCCCCGTTTCTGGCCATTAGTATCGACCAGCCTCACACAAACATAGTCTTGAGCCGAGTTTAGCACATTTACGAAACTTCCCCTAATCTGCAACTCCCGAAACCCCGACCCTGAACCCTAACCCAAACCCTAAACTCGGAACCCCCTCCGCCAAAAACTGCCTGCCGCCCGGCTAGAGGCGCCTGGGTGGCCGCAGTCTCATTGCTCTCCACGGCAAAACGCGAGGGCCCCCTGGAGCTATGCAATTTCGTGCTGAAGGAAGGTTGGGTTAAGGCTTTATGACCTCTGCTATGACCGGTTCGACCGCCGCAAGGTAGAGTTTCAGCTGTTTGTGGCCAGGACGTTGGAGGTTGGTTAACCAGTTGGATTGCGTCTCGAAGATCCATACTGTGGATGAGAGAAGCCTGAATGAAACTATTGTCATACAGTTATACCACAACAACCCTACTCATCAAGAGAAACCCCCTTTGCACCCGGCTTGCAGTGTGCAGCCAAAGCACAGAGGCAATGCTCTGAGGAAGGACCCTTCGAAGCTGTTGTCACCCAAACCGAAAGCCTTCAAGTCTTGGTTTTATTACAGGGCTCTAATATATGGGCCTCAGAAATCCGAGTAGGGTTTGGGGATATGTCACAAAATGAATTTAATCAGGGGCCCTGAGGAACCCTATTCGAGTTACTACAGCTCCCATGTTAATTATGCGGCATCAGACCTGAAGATGCAACTCCTGACCTTGCGACTTGCATCATCTTTGATTAACCCAAACCTTGAATCTTAAAGCCTTACCTCAACCACGAATATTCCTCGTTTTAGGCTTGATTATAATGAAAAGCTCCGTACACGGGTCTTTAAAGCGGTTTTTGTTTGGGTCGGGGGGTTGACGTAAACCCTTATGTAACCCTATGCCTATACCGACACTCTGCAACCCTAAGATCTTCATACCCGACATCCCCAGAGACTAAGACCTAGGTATTCTTGTGGCCGCCGCCTCCGTGGGAGGACTCCGAGGGAAGATAGGGGAGTAATTTTTATGTTAGCTCATTATTTTTTGGGCGCACTATAACCCCGATATATTTCCGAAGGTTAACGTTTGTACTTGCCCTACGAAGCTGGACAAGTAAGGGAGCAATTGTCTCAGTGGAGTGGAGAGTTTGTTTATAGGCCTATGGTGCAAGATGCCCTAGATAGGAGTCCGTTTATGCAGGCAGTCTTCCTTGCAACATTCGTGACTGCACCTGTGTCTGCTTCTGATCTGTTATCTATGCCCCGCCGTCGCGGCACGTTTGTTGATTGAGTGCGTTCGGAGATGCTGTGTTTAGCGAGGCAGGCTCATGGAAACGCAGGAGCAACTGTAAAGAGCCGAGCTCCAGAGGAGGTATGGCTACTCGTAAGGTGCGAATCAAGGGCACAGCCCAAACCCAAGCCTTACTAGTACGTGGGCACCCGAGGAGCCATCAGCGCATGTCGCAAAGACGGCCGATGGCAAGTTGCAGTGGCCTTGCTCGACTACATGGCAGCTGGGAGCATCGCAAAAGTATTTCGTGATGGCCAGGATTAAGACGATTCGCATGCTGTCATGATTATTGTACAAGGATTTACAAAAACCTTTCCAGCATGGACGTGTGGCCACACAAGCAATGATTGCAGCGGCAGGGGTGCTCATGAGAGGAATGAAACATAGACGGTTGAACGCCCAAGATACTCAACATGTACATTGACATGCCACCCTTCTCCTCGCAATTGGGCAGAGCATACTTATTCTCCTCACCTCATTGCTTCTCCTTGCCTATTGTTTCTACTCTAAGCTCTCTGCAGACTTCCTTGCGGGGTACTTTTCGGTTTGGGCCTCCGATATGCCAAGCATCTGAGCCACATGCATGGTGCGTATGATATACACACTCAATATATACACGCATATACAGTCATACAACTATGTAAAATGTATTATATGGCAAGTTGAACATGCGAGCCGTATGGTTCCTGCAGCAAGCTTCCGCGCGGCACTGCAACCTAGACGTCAATGCGATACAAAGCTCCGAAAACCCACATCGAAGTTGCTAGCAATGCAAAAGCTGACACTCTCGGTTTTTGGTCGCAGTTTCAGTCTCCGAGGCCTTTAACTCACGATCCATCTTGCTATGTTTCTCGCTCTCTTGCTCTCTCTCTCTCTCTCTTTCTCTCTTTCTGTGTCTCTGTGTGACCCTCTGTATCTATCAGTATGCAAACGTACCGGTACTAGTAGATTCCTAGATGGAGTTGCAGGTTGTGTGTGAAACGATTCCAAGCTGAAGGCCCGAAGTGTCTTTAATCCTCTGTCTCAGCTGGATTGGAACCTTGGGTTTCGCTACCTTTTTCGGGAGTTTCTTGTGTCCCAGCAGAGTCCTCGCCGATGTTGATCTCGTTGGACCCACTCAAGCATGTTGCTTCACATATCCCAAGGCAGACGAGGCAGTTCAACCCAACATCATCATTTACAGCTGCTGGCCTGCATACGGATCTGCTACAAAGCTAAATGGTTGAAAATCTCGCGAAGGGCTGCGCTTGCAACCCTTGTTTCCAGTGTCTATCACTCAAGACCCAAGTCTGCACCCTTGCAGACCACTGTTGGTATTCATGTGTGGACTGTATGCATATAGGTATGTATGTATGCATGCATGCATGCATGCATTGGTGGACGGACTGGTGGATGGATGGAAGGATGGATGGATGGATAGAATAGCAGCAATGTGTCCACAGTTTCATGTCCGCTGCGCCACTTGTCGCTTTGTGAGGCAACAAAGAAGTCCACACGTTGGTGAGTATACAGTATACATATGATATGTATATGCCGAAGTTCTGTGCATATGCATGGGTTCATGCTCGTACGAGTAATGAGTCTTTTGCAGATGAACCAAGGCATGCAGTATACGCAGATTCGCAGATGTAAGACTGGTGGCCAACAGATGGCATAATAAGCGTTAAGGGTTTGTGGTTCAGGGTATGCATGCCGTGCAGGTGCCTCCCGACAGCCCTCTGTAGACTCACGACACGTGGCAATGCGGGCACATAGCCGGTTTTGCACTGTAGTCTTTCTTTCCTCGTGACATGATACGTGGGGACTACTACAATTTCGATTGATAAAACAATGACAGCTTGCCGAAACACAAGTCTCCTGCAAACCTATGCGCAGTTCACCCCACTGAATGAGCGTTCATGCTCACACCTTCATCAGTTTCGGCATCCTCGTCGTGGTCGTCATTAGCAGCAGCAGCAACATCAGCATTTGCAGCCTCGCCAGTTAATATCATGTAAATATCCCCGTCTGCACCATCTTCTCGCAACATCAAGCTGATCCTCTCCCTTGTGTCTTCATGCAATTCTTATCGTCCAATGTTCAACCCCACCTTTTCCTCCTCCTCCTCCTCCTGCAACGGCCTTTTTTTCTGTCGTCGTATTGTTGAGCCAACAGAACCATTCGGACTGGCCGCGCTCAAAGGCTCATTGATCGGTTGCTTCGGGGCTTCGCAGTGGGCGACGGCGGTGGCCGTGCTTGCTGGTATCGTGAGGTACTCGGAGCGTTTTCGTGTGGCAGGAATTGTTGGGTTCTCCTAAACTGCTACGAGTTACATTGGAGGTCGCAATGTGTTGCTGCGTCTTGTGCTATATCAATGGGGCCCATGGGTTTGGATTCGAAATAGAGCTTTTCCAACTAGGCGGCTACATTTGCCGGTGCCCTCAATCCCAAGAATCCCAAGATGCATGAAGATCTGCATGCAATCCAGTTTCAGGATTACGCAGTCGTCAGGTCTCCGATGGCAGAGATTACCTGTCGCTGAGTTAAACCTACACCCTAAATCCTAAACCGTTAACGAGGCGGAAGATGTTACTCAATGAAGGTCATGGTAGTACTATATTCAAGGCAGCATGTCTGGACATCTGACATGGCAGGACGACGTTCTGCAAAGGGTCGCGGGAGCATCAATGTCTCCGGTCGAGTCGGTTGTAGTTTGCTCCGTTTGGGTAGCGCACTCAAACCGCAAGTTGCAGGGTTTCCCCGATGTGTTGTCTCAGTCAAGTTTAGGCACGTTCTCTGCTCGATTCAGGCGCCCAAAGCAAAACCGTAAACCCTAACGGCCCTAAACTTGCCAAACCCCAGGGCAGAACCCAAAACACTCCTGACACCCTGAGCCCCAGGCCCTCTCTTCCCTAAGCAAGTCGAGGTCGCTCAGGGCTTTCAGCTGGATGCTACCCGACTCAAGCCATCTTCAGTGGCGTGCGTGATAACGCTGGCGGTGGGTTGGTAGAGTTTTCAGGATTTAAGATCCTCAACATTTGTAACCAGTAATAATAATCATGGCAATCATAATGATAATAATGCTAATAATTAGAATTAGCATGAATTAATTGTAATAAAAACAATACAGCTGCTAATAGTAACAATAAGGATAACCGTAGTAGCAATAATAATAACTTTCTCATGTCCATAATGCTGTTGCTGGGTTGGCACACAGCTTCGATCCTCTGATTTGCCCTGCACCTTGGCTCGCTAGAAGGGCCTTTGGCCTTCGTGTGGGTTCCTCACCACAAAATGGCTGAAGAAAGGTTTCGAAGATCCTCATGTCTCCTCCGGGTAGCCGTCTCCCAGAATCCCGAAAAGACCCTGGAGCATCCGAATTTCCTCAGAGCCCTTGGACCGACATATTGCCCATCAAAGAGCCGGCAGAGCGCAGGGTTGTGACTTCGTGCTGCAGCCGTAGCTTCTTGGGGCTTTTTCGCAGCAGCTGCTTTTTCCGACAACATATGTGTCAAGGTTCTTTCGCGAGTTCCTCAATTGTGGGACGGCCCCCGCCGAAAAGCTAAGCAAGCCCCGCACGGAGGATTTATACCCCGGATCCCGTCAGATTGAACCTCACAACTCTAGCCCCCTTGCCTCTGAAAGCCTCAGTAGCAGTTTGTACGAAGCTTCATTCTGAAACCCGACAGCGTTGGGCAGAGCACATTCCAAACCTGTCCTCTCCGCGTAGGTCCGCTTAAATAAAACGCGTGCGCCTTGGGGTGACGGTTTGAAGAGCTTTCTAGCTGCCAAGCCATGCCTGTCGATTCACAAAAACCATCAGAGGTCGTGGCCTTTGGCGCTTGCATCAGCGTTTGCGAGAAGGCACCGCCATGTTGCTTGGAACCGAAACGCCTGAAGCCGAAGCCCGATTGGATTGGACCCGCTCTGCGCATGCTGACCTCTCTGTAGTGCAGAGCCTAGGACTGGTACAAGCGAAGATGTTTGAGCACAATTGACGGCAAATGCGTCACCGATCCAACTGTGAAGCGTCGAGGGCCGGTAAGGTGGCCAATGCAGACACATGTTTGTTCGAGAACCGGAGTGTTGGTTATTGAACATGGTTCGTCGGAGTTGTCCTGCGAACCATGGCCAACCCAGAACGAGGCACTCATGTCTTTCCATCCAAACGTGCCCGCCCCGTCACTGCTGTCCTCCATTTCCCCGGCAAGGCCAGCCAGTGGCAGCCAGCCGTACAGCTGCTGCAATACATGGACGATCCTTGGCTTCGTGGGAAGACCCAGTCAGAATATGAGTGTTGAAATGATGTTTTCTTTTGTCAGTCGCGAGGACTTGCAGTACCGGTGCATGGTTTGTCTTGATCCTGTTGTCCGTACATCAACATGAGCAGACCCAAATCTGAGTTTTCCCATGGTTGCCCCTGCTCCTGAAACCGCAGTAAATGCCTCGAGCAGACACAAATCTGAGTTTTCCCATGGTTGCCCCTGCTCCAGAAACCGCAGTAAATGCCTCGAGCATCGGCGCTCAAGGCTTCAGAAAATTTAACCATGAAGCACTTCGAAGTCAAACAAAAGCCCCACAAATTTGCCAAGGACTGTGGCATGACGCCAAGTGCCATCGCGTGCAACTCTGCGCAGTGAAAGTCGCCATTTTGCTCAGGACTCGACATATCTCGCTCTTGTAGCAGAGTTCTGGCTCATGGGATTGACCCAAGTATCGAAGTCTCGAGCCGAGTGGGAGCTTGCCTTGAGTTGAGTGTTTCAGGCTTCATGGCTACACAGCGGTCTTGGGATTTCCGACTGACAGTTCAGCCAGTTACAGGCAGCCCTTTCGAGACACAAATTATGCTGTTCCCGCATTCTTATGATGTCGGACTGCTGTCACTCCCTGAGATGCAACTGAAGGACTGACATCTATCTACACCGGATTTGTAAATTTTGAGTTCCCGTGGTATCATGCCTCCGATATTCATAAGCTGTTGCACATGCAACATCGATCTGCATAGACTTAGATGCACAAGCACAGGCACGAGCGCACAAATACCAGGTGCACAGTTGCCTCGGCCCTCCGAAACAAGATTTAGAGGGTTCAAGTTCGTAGCTGGTATTCTCTCAATCCGAGCCAGACTAGATCCCAGATGCTACACTCTGAATGGTCTTGGGTACATGTGAGTAGAACCTTAGTGCATGAGTACTTCCAGTGTCGGTGAGATGCTTACTTCAGGCTTAATATTTATTGGTGTGTTTGTATTATTGTTGTTACTAGTATTATTACCATTGTGTTTAAGTGTTATTTTTGCTATTGTCCTTATTCTTAATGCCTTTATGGTCTATCATTATTACTATTACTTGTTCGTACCATGATTAATATTATCATTAGTATATGGTAATTGTTATTAGTAGTAGTATTGGCATTATAGTTACTGTTAAAATTACAGTTAAGTATTCTTAATAAGTATAATACTGATTATCATTAGTATATTATGACCACGATTATGAATTGCATTATCGTTCTTATTCGTACGCTTATTCGTGTTCTTGTTCTTAGTAGTGTTACTACTATTGTTGTTGTCATTATATTTATTTTTCTGTTTTTTTATTGTTGTTATAGTTATTAGTCCTTCGTTTTCTCAGTTTTATTTTTGACATGTTGATTATGGCTGTTGCTGCTGCTGTTGTTGTTGTTGTTGTTGTTGTTTTTGTTTTTGTTGTTACCTAATATTGTTACTATTGTTATTTCTCCAGCCGGTTCTGGACCAGGCAATGCGGCCATTGCTGCATGCTTTGACCAATGGCCCGTTGCGTTGTCGCTTCTGCAAAGGGCACCCTTGACGGATGCTGGGACGCTTGGTGTTGAATGTTTGCCCATGCACTTTGGGGCTTCCAATATTTAATGGCTGCCGCCAATGCCGCCGACCCCAAAACCGGAAGGAAGACGGAGGCAGAGAGACCCGCAGTGTCGCTCTGCACAGGAAGAAGCTGAACCCTTAAATGGCCCCAAGCAAGCCCACCTCGTGGCGGCCGGTTCGGGCCGAGTGGGGCCGAGTAGGGCCGAGTAGGGCCGGCAAGGGCTGAGTGGGGTTGGAGAGGGGTTGGGCATGCAGTGGGGCCGCGTGGGGCCGGTT
>BGNK01003575.1:23265-68491 GCA_003297005.1 Symbiodinium sp. clade A Y106
GGGGCCGAGGTAAGGTTGCGTGGGGCGGAGTGGGGTTGAGTAGGGTTGAGTATCATGGAACTGACGCCGAAGCTAGTCTAACTTCTGGGCGCCGCCCCAGCGGGGTCGGCGGATATGTAAGCAGACATTCCTGCATTTAAATCGTTTCTCCGAAACCGCGAACCCAAAACCGGATCTAGTGTATGTAGAGTGTATGTAGACGTTCCTGCACGTGACTCGGTTTGGACATGATAGTTATAATTAATCGCCGTGGAAAACGACAAGGGGGGCAGCTCCACTAGACTGAGGAGATGTAGGAAACTGTTGTCGTCAAGTACATGCTACTGTGTAGGTGGATGTATGCATGCATGCATGAATGTGAATGTGAATGCAGCTGTATGTATATATGCACGTATATGTGTACATAGGTGTACGCTTACGTATGTGTGGATGGACCGCTGGATGGATGGTAGCTAGATTTGTGCAGGCACTGGGTGGGTGAGTGGGGAAGGCAGGCAGGCAGGTGGGTACATGGGTAGGTGGGTGCGTACTTAGGTGGGTGGGCAGGTAGGTTGGGTAGGTAGGTACGTCGGTCGGTCGGTCGGTCGGTCGTGGGTGTAGGTAGGTCGGTGGGTAGGTAGGTAGGTGGGTAGGTACATGAAATGAGGTAGGTACGTAGGAAGGCATAGATAGGCGCGCAGATGGTATACATCTTTTCGGACAGCAAACCGTCGATCAAATTAGCTGTTTGTCGCCTCCGCTTTCTTTCTCTGTATATGTATGTATATATATATGTGTGTGTGTGACTGTATATTATTATACATGTTTTTTCAGTATGCAGACGGATGAGGTACATTCAGAGCCTATGCCTTCCTGTGAAAGGGTCCTAGGTTTTGACCTGAGCGGTCCGAAGCAGACCCTCGGGAAGCCCTCGAAAGTGGTGCCATGTTTCCCTTCTTACGTGCATTCCGTCGGGGATTTGTTTAAAAGCTGCAGTGGTGCTTGGTGACGTGTTCAGCTTGAGGGTTTGATGAAATTGCGGTTGCCGGCTTGGGCTTCGGGGCTGTGGGTACTAGCAACACTATCTCGTAGTTCTTCTTG
Source organism: Symbiodinium sp. clade A Y106 (assembly GCA_003297005.1). Taxonomy (NCBI): domain Eukaryota; class Dinophyceae; order Suessiales; family Symbiodiniaceae; genus Symbiodinium; species Symbiodinium sp. clade A. Next base: position 24,346 of record BGNK01003575.1, read on the forward strand.
AACTGCCGCCCCCCTTGCCGAGGTCATTTGCCGCCGTCATAACGTCGCTGGGTCGTGGCACACAATGGGCGCGGGCACTGTCGCTCCTGGACGAGATGGAGGCGCGCTGCTCCAAACGAAGACTACCCAATGGCTTTGTTAAGACAGGGGTGATAAAGAAGCCGGAATGATTACCAAGCCAAATTCTCAGAGTTCCTCATACCATAGCAATTACAGATCAGTCTACCCCCAAACCCTGTTCTAATATAAGGTCCCTATACTGACCTCTTTCTGACATCTCTTTACCTGCGGTCCGCCACATGCCGATCGCCGCCTTCTGCCTATTTTTGCACGAAACATAAACTAGCACATGCTAGAGTGTATAACTAACCTTCGCAAGTCTCGAACGCCACATACAGAAGGCTCTCGACTGTACACGTTAGTATGATGTAACTATCGGGGACAGGAGATACCTCTGGAAAGCTTGATGCTCTACAGTGCAATGTTTTGCGTACTCCCAGTACCGGGTGCCGGCCCCGGGGACTGAAATACTTAGGGTGTAGGCTACGGTCTAGGGTTTAGTTCTTTTAGGGTTTAGGATTTAAGCTACTGCATAAAGTCTCGGGTTTAGCGTCTCATGTCGCTGTATTAGTTGTTGTCGCTTGATTTCATGTGTTTGTTGTTGTGTGTCGTGCGTTCTGTGGATGGAGTCTCTGTGCGCGCCTACCGTCCGAGACCATGTGTAAGCCATAATGTCAGAAGGCAAGTAGGGGATTCCACCTTTTTATGGAGAGTAGCTTGTTTAATGATCCTTATTTACTACGAGTTTTGTTGTTTAGATGGTGCTTCGGCTCTGAACCCTTAAAACCCTTAAAAACCCTAAAGCCCTAGGCCCTAAACCCAGGAGCGAGAGCTCCAACCCGACATCCTCACCTTGTCCTCGGGCATCAGCGCCTGTGAGAAGGGCGCAGCTGGACGGCCAAACCCTGGTTTCTAGTCGCTTCCTTTCCGAGGTTCTTGTTAAGGAGTTTATTACACTAAGGTACCAATATAAAGAAACCATATGATTGGTATGGTAACTTAAATTAGATTCCTTACCAAGAAGCCAGTTTCAGGTTTTAGGGTTGTACGGGCTGTAGGATTTTGGTCCTTTGGGTCCTCGGGTTTGAGGGTTTCCGGCTTCAGGGCTTTAGCGTTTCGGGCTCTTGGCTTTAGGGTTTATTAAGGGTTTCGGATCCTGGATTTTTCTGGTCTAGGATTTTTCGGTTCGGCATATAGGGTGTAAAGTTCATGGTCTAGGGCTTAAGGCTTAAGGATGGTAATGCACACAGACGCATCCGTCAGAAGATGTAAGATGATTTGACGCTACCGTTTCGACGGCAATGCGTGGCCGATGGCACGATTTCACACTCCCGACTCGTTGTTCCATTGTTGCTTGCTCCACCTCCATGTGACGTCGTGCCTGCAGCCCATTGTTGTGGTTATGGTCTCGACTGTAAAAGATTGAGACTTGAGACTATAACCTTCAAATTCAAAAATCATCAACTCTTAACCGTGCAACCCCGAAGCCGAAGTATGTCTTGCTCCGATGCCTGACTCCTGAACTCCATCCAATGCGTTGATCTCGCAACCTCTCTAAGCGTCTAATATGTCAGGGCACCTTCATATCTAAACTGGGGGTTCGGAGATGTTGGGTTACCACAATACGGGGACTATACAGGGATACTACTCCTGATGCTTCCGACCCGCCCCCCTAGATGAAGCCTTCAGGCACAATGGGAAACGGCTTTGGCCCTGTTGGGATCTATGGCGCACAAGAAGGCTGTCTTGGCAGATTTTCAGAAACAAAGCCCTAAACCCTAGCTTTTGGGTCGAGGGCTGAGGCTGAATGTACCCTGAACCCTAAAGCCCAAACCCTCATAATACAAGACATTGCTTTCGTTTCGGGGCGCGGGGGCTCGAGGACTCGAGGGTTCAAGGCTAGTTTCTGGGTTTCAATGCGGGTGTGGACCACAGGGCTTTAGGATGCCGGTTCGCGGATGTTACTCCTAAACCCTCAGCCCTTTAAGCTCAACACTGGCAGAGTTTGCAGGGATCAAGATTTGTCATGATTTCGCTCATAGGCTTTCCAGCTGCAGCCTGTTCGGAGCGAGCGAGGGGGTGGGTGGGTGGAGTCATACGCGTTCGTGTGTACGTGTTTCCGTGTGTGTATGTGTGCGCGTAACCATCAGTCGTTAAGTTCTCCTGTTTAACAAGTGTATATAATAGATACAACGTGTATGTATGATGTACGTATGTATGTAGGTAGGTCTGTACGGAAGCATGTGTGGGTAGATTATGTGCATTTGTGTGTGTGTGTGTAAGGAAGTTCTGATGTATGTGTGCATGCACGTATGTATGTAACTACTTATGCATGCATGCATGCATGGATGTATGGATGTATGTATGTATCTAAGCATGTATGAGCATAGCATGTATGTACTTGTCTCGGCATGTGTGAACACTGCACATGTGCTTACACCTTCATACACCTTTATGTGTCTGCATATGTCTGTGTGTCTGTCTGTCTGTCTGTATGTATGTATGTATGTATGTACGTATGTAACTATATTTGTACACCTCTCTGTCTCCAGAGATGTGTATATATACAAAACGAGATATATGCATTTACATAGATACAGATACACACGTACACATAGACACACATGACATGCACTTCCGACTGAACCAGATGGCGGTGCCTTAATCGTTCCTTCAAGCTTGAGCAGCATCACCCTTGTCAAGGATCCGATCGCTCAGTGCATTTGCGTCAGGGATGGCATTGCTGCGAGAAGTGTTCACAAAGGTGCCTCCTAACGTGTTCTCCTACGCCTCGGCGGTGAGTGCCTGCGAGAAGTGCCAGAAGTGGCTGGAAGCGCTGCGGCTTGTAGAAGCATCCCGCCTGCCATATACGTGCGAGTTGCAGGATCTGCAGGGTGGCTGTATTCCTTTTGCACCTGCGGCAGCCGCTCTATTCTGTTTCAACTTCCGACCTGCTCGTGAGACTTCAGCTGAATGTTGTGCGAAGTCTGGTGTCAACAGAGGGTTTTCGGTTCGGTTTTTTGCATGTATGAGCTGGTGCAGACATCGAGACAGAGACCTAGGAGCCTGAACAATCATCAATGCTATCGTTACAGTTCTTTCTAGTATGGTCTAATCTCTAATGATAAAGGCCCGGATACTGTTACTTTTTGAGCAAGCTGCTGGTGGTTGCAAGGACAGATTCCCACATAACAGGTTTATAAGCACTGTCCATTGTAAGCGAGGGCCTTGAACTCGAGGATCTATTAGGGATCCTTGCAGTTACAACAAGAAACCGATAAGAAACCTCTCTTTTTGGGCCTAGGTTTAGACCCCTTACTTTTTGCAAAGTTTGGACACCACTTCAGGTGATGCCCACGAGAAAGGTGCCTCCGAATGTCTGCCTCCTGAGATATAGGAATTTAGGGCTTTTAAGGGTAGTTAAGGGTTGAGAGTTTCCACCTGAAGCTGAAGATTCCTGAAGCCGCAGCAGGCGCAGTAGCGGTCAGCAGCTTTAGGCTGTTCGAGGTCTGTTTGTTGAATGACAGAGGTTTGGCTACCTGAGGATGTTTCGAAGTTTTCGATTGAAGCCTGGGATGTTCCTCGCCCTAAACCCTAAATCCTAAACCCTTCGCAGAACCTTTGCCTTGGCTCTGAAAAAAATGCGGGCCTCAAGTCTCAAGTTCACGAGGCCATTCCTTTAGGGGTTCTTTAAAGTCTCTAGCATTCCTTACGGCTCCTTATTACAAGTATGCTAAAACATGTTCACAAATCTTTCAACTGTCCGAATTGAAACTGAAAGCGAAGCGAAGCATCGTACGGTTCAGGGTTTGGGCTCTCCAGATCCGACGTTCCTCTTGGGGATCAGGGGACTTAGCAATCAAGGTTATAAGTGCCTTAGCTTTGTAGAAGCAACCAACAGAATGGTTACCTTGTTAGAAACCCTAGTAACTAAGTCCCATGACCCTTTAAGCATCGAGCATGCTGCCTCACTCTGAAGCCCCCCCCAAAACGCTAAACCCTGATTCCTGACCTTAACACGCGAATCCTAATCCCAAAGCCCTGAGTCCTGAACTCCAAATCCAAAGTCCCCAAAGTCCCCAAAGACTTATCCTCCTAAACCCTAAACCCCCCTAAACCGAAAAACCCCTGAGCCCTAAAACCCCTGAACCCTAAACCCTAAACCCTTGTCCTAAACCCAGGTGGTGGTTTACAGCGCGGCGGCTCGCGCTTGCGAAGAAGCCTGGCCTTGGGCCTTGCAGCTCCTGGATCGCCGTTCACGCTTGCAATTTAGGGTTTAGGATTTAGGGTTTTTCGATTTGGGGTTTAGGTTTTAGGATTTATATAGGCTATCAGGATTTTAGGGTTTATGGGGTTTAGGCTATTAGGAATTAATCGGGGTTTAAGGTTTATACTGAATGGTTGCGATACAGGGTGCCTTCCCGACTCTAGGTTATACCCCTGCAATAAGGCGCCCAAGGCGGAGTGAGCTTCAGCTAAATTCGAAGCTTCCCCGCTGCTGATTGGACACGGAGTGCAGACAGACTGGCGACCAGATAAAGTTCTGAACAGGCATGGCTGCATTGTGAGTCTTTCACAGGTTATTTGTCTCCGTGTGTCTCCATGCACATGTTGATTCACCGACATCCACAAACACAGTCAGATATTGTCGGCTCCCAAATGCTTTCCAATTGTAGCCTGCGCAGGAGCAGATGTTCCTGGAGAGTGTAGAGCCAAACGACGTGACGCTAAGCGCAGTGATGGTGGCCGTCAGTGAGCAAGGCAGTGCCATGCGATGTGGCTCCGGATTGCAGTGATCGAAAGGCTTTTACCATACAGTAGTAATAGTAAAAGTCAGTAACGTCAGGGTTCAGATTTCTGGAGGCCCCCCCCTGCCAACACAAAAATGAGCTTAACCAACGTTGACTTTTTCGGTGGCGGGCTTCGGATTAGAAGTAATCTGTTTTCGTATCTGCAATTTATTGTGATAGTGTCAATCAAACTGCTCAGCTTGGCAGCCATTGCTCAGTTCTCAGATGGCTCAGAAGATGGCTACGAGCCGGACAGACTTTGCAGTAAAGGGTATCCCTGTAATTAAGGCCGGAAATAACGTCTGTTATTTCGGAAGACCGGCTTTCCAAAAAAAATGGTCGGGGAAAGCCTTGTTTTCATAGGGTCCGACAAACAAACTCAGCGGTCTCAGTTCAAGTTACACACTTTGCCTTTTAATTTTTGGGGCTCCTCAAGCTAATCAGACCTCTCCTCTCGTCGTAATAGTACTACTAGCAGTGACAGCAGCAGCAGCAGCACTATCGGGAAACTAGACTCACTAGCAAAGAACACTCGCAGCAATGCCTAGCTGCGCAGCACAGCTTTTCTCATGGAGCCCTAAACCCAAACGCAAGCAGTAGTGGAGGCCTTTGGGAGTACTGCCTCGGCATCCTGCAATCCTACAGGTCTCGGCCTTACTTTCTTTGCTTGTCCGAGGGCCTCCAGCGTAGTTGAGCGGGCTGTGGGTTTAGGGCTTTCGGTATTGTTCAGTACTGTTCAGTACTCATGCCTGTCTAGGCTTCTTGCAGCTTGTGCGAGCCTGTTCGGACTCTTGGGGGGGGGTTGTGTTGGCCCTCCGCATGTCATTTCAACACCCAGATTGCAGGGAAAGCGATGCAGAATCCGAAATCGAAACCTCAAGAGTCTGCCCTACAGTTGCTAGTTTGCTAGTTAGGTGAAGGTGTGGAAATGACTGCCAAGCCGCCGGGGGGTTCTGTAGCTGGCGTTCCTTAAAGCGGATCTATAAGGAATCCATAACAAGGCTCTATGATATAGGGGCCTTACTACTTAGAGTTGGGTTTTGGTAGAGTTGGGCGTCGAGCAGCTGGGACTTTGGAGGCAATCTCGTGGTCAGCCGTCAGGCAATTTCTCGGCGAACAGGCATCAGCATAGTTTGCATGAGGTCACGACAGAACACTAGAAGTGTTTGTTTCTTGTTTCTTCCTTTCCAGGTCATCTGTACAATGCCCCAACACGGCAGCCTTCAACGCAGCCATCTCGGCATGCGAGAAGGCGACCGGAATGATGTGACTCGAGTCGCCTCAGCATCCCGCAACATCTGTTCTTGACAACCTTTGCCCTTGTACAACTTCCCGAAAGCTTCTTTCAGGGCCCACTTGATGGCCAGAGGTTGAAGGTTTGGGGTCCTTCAGAGTTACCAGCGACCTTGAGCCCAAAGCCCGGCTCCATGACTGCAAGAAGGACTTAGGCTTGAGAGGTTCTGTAAGATGCTTGAACCACTTGAGCCCTCAGTCGGCACAGTTTCTAAAGCCTAAGCTACAGGCACAAGCATAAAGTGTGGGATGGAGGTGAAAGGTTCGGATTGACTTTGATTGCGCGTCAACCACATAAGGCCGCAGAGAGAGGGTAACTGAATGATCTACAGAAGCATACAGACACAGCGAGAGCGTGAGAGCGTAGGAACCACAACAAAAAGCAAGTACACCAATTACAGAATAATACAGACATAGAGATGGAGACAGCCTTTGAGCGATTTCAGGAATGAAGAAGGCCAGTGCGAACAGGGCCAACGTCCTATGGTACAGTGTCGCTGAGATCCTAACTGTCACAAGACATTCCCAGCACTCGCGATAGTCATAAACTTGCTCAAGAAGGATAAATAATGTTCTCATATGGCTTGACCGCTTGAATCTTCTGCGCGGCTTGATGCAAAATAGTGTCGGAGAGAAGGATCGGTTTTGTCATGAAGGCTTCTCGGGAGCGCCGAGCAGTAGATAATTACATTTGTGGTTTCTCCCCCTCCTCTTCCTGCTCCTTCCCCAACGTGGTCGCAGCTTTGACCACCGCGCCCTGTCTTACCCGATGACATTATAGCGGGCCGAGGCATCTGATATTTCAGAAGGTTACGCAAGTCTGGCAAAACAAGGCTTCGTACACTGCAGGGGTCATCACTTGGTGCGCTTGAATGCACATTTGTTAGGCATGCGTTTGATAGGCCCCCTATAGTAGGTGCGATAACTCACGCCCAAGATTTATGCGCAAACTAGCATCATGCCAGCTCAAGGAATGTATTTAAACGGTCCGCAGGGTCATCAGCTTCGTGGAACTTTTGTGAGCAGAAACCACTATAGAAATTGATTTGATTAACCAATTACCAACATTTTTCCGGGGTTCACGACATACTACCACATGCCCCAAACCCTACTTCGCAATGTAAGTCCTTTGCGGCAACCCTCATACCTCCAGTGTTCCAGTAGAGCTGTGGGTTTCGAGTTGAACCCTCTACCCTAGAGCCCTTCAACTTTAAATCCTTATAAACCCTAAAGGCCCTAAGTCCGTTCTTCCAAGACTTTTTGCGGAGTCTGAGTCCCAGTGTCCCAGGATGGCTGTTTATGTGCTTTCAAAAATCAGAGTAAGCCTTCAATAGTCAGAGTAAAATTTCGGGTTGTATGATGTCTTGCAACACTTGTACATTGTGGTGTGGGCGGGGCACCAGAAAGGGGTACTGGTAATGCTTCTTCAGGCCTTTGTGTTTGGGTGAAGCTCTTCGGTTCGCTGTCGCGTGTTGGAGTTGCTCAACTTTGGAAGATTTCCTGGCAAGAGATTTTGCGATGAAGACCCCCTCACAAATTCGATCTTTAAATCTGAACTAAATCAAGGTATCAAACCTGGACTGGACTAAGAAGGTCCCTGAACGAGTGCCCCTGATCATTGACACCGCCCCAAAAGTGTCTTTAATCAACGGTTAATGCACCTTTTTGATCGCTTGATTCGGGGGTTCTTTGAGCTCGGCAACAGCTCATTTGGGAATCTGGGTTCGGTGGCTCAGCAAAATACACAATATTTGCATGAATAGCACTGACAACAGCAACAGTTATAATAGCAATAATGATAGCAATAATGGTAACAATAAGAATAACACTCATAGTGACAATCAAAGTCATAAGATAAGAACCTGCGAAAGTCAAGATGGGAGGATCCAAAGTGAATTATACACAGAAGTCGAGTGACCTCTGGTTGCAGGTGCACCCTTGGAACCTCTCAAAAGAACTCTTCGTGCCCTTGGTTAAGAGTGAGATAAACTGGCCCGGCAAAATCTTAAAGCACTTGCAACCCTACCCACCATAATGAGGCTTGCCATGCCTCCTTGGCTAGATACACCCTGGGACGACCCTGCGATCCAAGCTTGAAGCTACCCACATCTTGCCGCATTTACAGAACCTCATGGGAACTTTATTCTTCTTGTTACAGCCATTAATTATACTGCCAGGGCAAGCAATGGCAGATGGCCTTGGCCCTGATCTTCGACGCCCAGCCGATGTAGTAGTTTTCAGGTTACACAGGGCCCGTTGTTTGTTGTTTTGGTGGAGTTTTGTAGTCTATTTGTTAGGGTGCTTAAGGGTTTTTGTAGGCCTGGGACTTTGTGAGATCTTCGGTTGCTGAGATGCCTTGGCAAAGCTCGGGCGATCCGGCTCAACTCTATGTATATAAACGCATCAAGAAAACAAAATGACAGAGGAATGTACATGTGTATGTATATCTGTAGATACGCACATGTACATATTCTGTAATTAAAAAGGGATCTGTACACGTATACACAGGTATATAGATATATAAATGTGCCTAAATACAGGGTATACAGAGATATATAGAGACATATAGATACATAGAGATAAATATAGAGATATATAGAGGTATGTAGAGATACATAGAGATACGTAGAGATATTTTGTAGATATACAGACTTTAAAGATATATACACAAATACCGAAATGCAGGTATACAGATGTGCATAGTTGTACAGATATATAGATATATAAGGTCTACCGGCAAACGTCACATCAACAACTCACGATACGTTTGTCTGTGTATATGTTACAATCGTACGATTCTATGTACCTGTGTACATATAGATGTACAAACATATTCAAAGATACATGCGTGGCTAGATGTCCGTCGGCAAGCATCGAGAAGCTTGTTGGCAGGTTTCAGGCAGGGCTGTTGCTGACGCTGAGCTTTACGTCCGTGATGCAACAGCAGTTCTTTGTCGTTCGTCATATAGAGGCGTTCCTTCATAAAGCTGTACTATTATCCACCGAAGCCTGTTCTAATTTTTGTTCGCGATATGGTGTTAATGCTCTTACATTAAGTTGCATGTCTGCGGTCTCTGCTTGAACTTGACAGGAGTTCATTGACTAGCGACTCCCGGGCAGGTTTTCAGGGGCTGCTAGTTGAATTGTTTTCCATGGCTGCATGCAAGAAATCTCTCTCTGACTCCATGAGGAAATGTCGCAGATACACGTGGAGCGGGATGCACGGGGCTCGGCATGCTCGGACGGGGTCCGTCCGAGAAAGCGGGTGAGGATGTTCTGGACCTCTGGAGTTGCGGGCTTATGACTTCGGTAAAGGAAAGCATGTGTAAAGGTATTGTTGTTGCGTAACTAGGTGGGGGGGGGATGGTTGAGGAGTTCTCGATTTTACGTAGTGCTGTATACTTATGTTATAGTTTTTGTGCTCCAAAACCCTCTTCTAGGTGTTGATCCCTGGCAATTATGGCAATGCCACGGAGCCTCCGAGTTTTCTGAGTTCATTCCGAGCAACCAGCGAACTCCCGCGAGAGTTAACTTGATATAGGGGCTTAAACGATTGCCAATATTACTCTTGGGTTGCCCAATAAGATCACATCATACTACATCCCGACACCGGCACGTTTTTCTAGTTATTCAGGCCCTCATATTAACATGGTCTTACAGCCAACTTCGATCAAATTCGTGTAGTGGAACCCTTGCCTAAACCCTCACGGCCGACTCCACAAAGTTGGGAGATGTGTTTGGGATTCTTCCTCACGGGCATGGAGACAGGTGATGTTCCAAGTTTGTGGCACCTAAAAACCCCAAGCCTTCTGTATAATTCTGAGAAACCTTTTGGGTCTGCATCTTTCTGTAGAGCTAATCTCATCGCTGCGGTACGTAGGTCGGTACGGCAGGCAGGTAAACCTAGTGCAAGCGCTATATACATATGTATATATATATATACATATGCAAAAAGAGAAGAAGACAGCGAGAGCGACAGAGGGAGACCGCTCAAGCAAACATTCGTACAGAAAGCCGCTCAGATGAATAGGTCGTGTTCCCATGTACATGTCATGCCCCTTTAGATTGGGCTCCAGATTGTCACCTACAGCGCCGGCATCAGTGCTTGTGAGAAGGCTGCCACGTTTAGGACTTGAAGTTGAGGGCGGGGGCTTTGGGTCAAGATTTCGAGCAGAATGCGTTTTAGACTAGGGAGACAGTTGAGTTGAGCGGAGAGGGTGGTTCCTTTCGCAGCATTGCTGCAGTAAGTAAGGCCTGCTCCTACTGGCAAAGCACCAGCTTGTACTAAGTTACTAAGGTTGTTTTTGACTATAACAAGGGCTGGGACAAAAAAGCATCAACAAACCCAGCAATAACTGGCATCAACGAAAATGAGAATTCAAGCAGAATCCGCTTGGGCCAGTGGTAATAATTAATTCAAGGGTGCGATCTGAGAGAATTATACTGAAAGGCAGCACATTGCCACACCAGGATGTCACTCCTCCTCAGAATAGACTTTAAGGATTTTTCATACTGCAAGTATACCTAGTGGAGAACCCGCAAGGAAGTCAGGCCCCTAGAGTACACAGAATCCGCCGATGTTCAGTTCTAGTCGGTTCTTCTTACGATTCGGCCTTTGACGGGAAGTCAGTAGTCGCTGAGATGCAGTTGATATTGGGGATCGGAAAAATCTGGTATTAACATGCGTTTATAGTCTCGATATGTATAAGGCTACTGCAAAACAGCCCAAAACCTGATTCTAACCTTCGATGGGTTACGCTTGCTTGAGACTTTGGTCCGGCTCTTGGTGGAGTGCTGTTAGCCACACGCCCTGAGCCCTTATTCAGAGAGCAAGCGCCCTAGGCCCTTAAGCCTCTTACAACAGGGGGCGTTGGCAAAGCTTCTTTTCAGGCCTCCGAAGATCGAATTCATGGCACCGATGAAGAATTAGCATCTTCATCTTGATCTTGCGGGTTGGGACTATACAAGGGTTTTCAGGGAGTTTAGACCTCTGAGATACAACAGTTGTGGTCTGGAGTTTAGACTCTGGTCAGGAAAAACACGCGTGCTTGGCTACTTGATAATATTCTCGTGAGTTTATGAGAAAAGCTTTTTTCAGAAGTTCAATAACTAGTGTCTTGTTGATGACCCCTTCACTGAACACATTTTATCGCTGATGTCTTTCTATGGTTATGGTCCGTGAGTAGTTCTCCTAACCAGCGACCTTGCTCGTCTCGTAGCCACGAAGCCCATATAACACCCGACCCGAAAGCTGAATCAACTGACATGACCTCAAACCGGTTTCTTGAGAGGGCCTTCAGTGGCAGCGTGCCGTCGGGCTTTTCGCTGAACTCCTGCAGTCTGCACAGTCCCTGGCTCAGTGGGTTTTGAGTTTAGGCCTGAGGGTGCTCTGATGAAGGTTTGTCGGGCTCCAGTAGTCCGTCGCTAAGACAGTTGGGGTTTAGTAGGGTGTAGGGTCAATCTTGCGCTCTGCTTTCTGCATGCAGTCGGGGTTTATGCTTAGGAGATTGAGGGTTTGTCCATGTCCACCCCTTGTGTGGCGGCTTCCGGAGGCAAGAGCTCAGTTGAAGCATACTGTACCCCAAATTTGGTTTAGGGGTTTAGGTTCTATAAAGGGTTTAGGATTAACTGGCTTCTAGCGAGCATGGACCGCGCCACCGGAGCCCTGATCTTCACCCGGAGGCTACCGGATATTATGGCCTTCAACGCTGCCATCAACGCCTGCAAAAAGGCAGGGAGGGTCCTCTCAGGGATCTTGACATCAGTTGTGACCCCGACCGGTAATGAGCATCGATGTAAACATGCCCTAAACCTCCCGTATCCAGCAGCTCAGCATCGCCAGGAAGACAGATGGTGCGAGGCGACCCAACTGGCATCTCTGATGAAGGCCAGTCGCAAAGCTGATGACACTTACCCCACAACCCGTATCCTGTTGCTCACGTTGCCCTGAGCCTTAAAACCCTGACCCTGTTCCCAAAACCAGCTCTCGTATTCTGGTCGTGTGTCGTTCGTTTTCAGCTATCCCCAAATACCAACACACACACACACACACACCCGGAGGCAAGGGTGAGCTCGTGCAGCGTATGTGTGATTTCGAAGCGAAAAAGTTTGAGCATATTCGCTGTTGCACTCGGCTGCACTCTGCCGGGCACATCAGAATCAGAACAAGACTTCGCATTAGGTAATTAAGGTCTTATTGGAATTAGTGAGAACTGTGTTACAATCTGTGAGGAGGTGTCCATGCGAAAGCATCAAAACACGATTTGGTCAGATTTAACCGGGCCGAGTTTGACAAACATCTGCGTGCGAAGACTGCATTTCCTAGAAGACTCTGAGGGAGGATATAGTCCCCGCGACACCGAGGATCTAGATCCCGAAGATTGCCAGCTCAGGGGGCTTCGGATTTGGGTTTGGTGGCTGACAACCATCCCGCCATCGCATCCCCAAAGCAAGCTTCTTTCTGACTTGATTTTTCTTCATATTAAGACAGCTATTCTCCTTGCGCGTCCTCCTTCTGCGCCACCAAGTATGCTGCAGTGCATCCTATAGTAACCATCCATTTGTTCTTCCATCAGCCGCTTTCTTAGTTTTGCAGGGGGGGATGTTCGAAATAAGCATGTCTCGTGCTTGTAATGTTGCAGGCTGCCGTTTCGGGATGATACGTGAATCACAGCATGGTTGACACATGTCGCCACCCCCGAAGGAGATGGGCTTGGAGCCGGATGTTAACACCTTTATCGCGCTTGCCTGGCTCTTGTCCAGCTGCGTTGTTTTGAATGGTTGTAGGACTTGTGGTATGGGGAAGGCTGGATTCGGGACCATAAGATTGGAGCTTGAGAACATGCGACATTCCCAAACGTGACATCATGGTGAATCGCGGCCTTTCACCCAGATTCGCAAGCCCTGAAACCTTAAGACCGCAAGAAAAAGGTCGTGAGACCCTCTGCTGGCCCTCAGCTGCACGTCCAGTATGGCTATGCCATGATCTTTGTGGTGAAGTACACCACCGTGGTTGCTGTTAAACTGGGTATCCTCATGTTGGACGATGTACAAATGAGTCCCAGCCCTGAACCGTAAACTACTGAGGACGCTCAGCTGCCGTTTCATGAGCAACACCAGGGCTGTCCCGGCTGTTGTCGGAAAAGATCGTGAGTACTCTTGAACTTGTTCGGATCACACCGGTTCAGCCCTGCACTCCCAAGGTCGGCGAAAAGCCTAAGAAGCAGAAGTGCAGTCGAATCGTTTGGTTCAGCATATTTTGTTCTAATATAGCGGCTTAAATCACTACCAATACTACCAATACAGTTCCCTACGGCTCCTTATCAGAACTATAGTAGCATATGCCAGGCAGCCCTAGTTTGCTTTCGCTTAGGCTCCGATAGTAATCATGCAAGCCTTTGTTGGTCGTAGTAAGGCCGCTTCGATGGAACGCACGGGGCAGTGGCAGCAGATCCTGTGTTTGGTGAAGGATGCCATGCCGTCTCAGCTCCCACACCTGGGTGAAACACTTCAGATTGTGACGTTCATTACCAGCCATGTGGGGCGTGTTATTCTGAGGTGGTGCATAGATGAGATGGGGAACTTGAAGGCACACATTCGGGATAACAACAAAAACATGTGCATTCCTCTTGTGTTGATGTTGCCAAAGTTGTCATGCCTCGGGCAACTTTGCAAGTTTTGGTACAGCCTGCCAGGAGCAAGGCGAATTGAAGCAGGATCTCATGATACAGCGCTTGGCCGCCCACTGAGATGCTGCATGTAGGGCCTGGCCAGGTCCAGCATTTGCGACTTCGGAGTTTCCACAACTCTTGTCTCAGATCGGGAGAGGCAGGGGCATCTGTCGAGCAGCTCGACCTGCGAAGCTTCAAAAAGATACCTAACCCGCACCCACACTGTCTTCACGGGAGCGAATCTCGATTCAGTAAGCGCGCCTGAATGCTAGGCGATACAATGTTCTTTTTTGGTGTGGGGCCTAATCAAATCAGGGTCAGCTGAAAGCTAAAAACCATTTGCATGAGGTATCCCTGGCATGTCAGCGAGGCCTGATGCTGCGCACAAGCCAATCTCCAAACCAACAACTGAGTTGTTCCTGCAGCCCCGTCTTTATTCTGAGTAGGTAGTGGAGGTTATTTGTGCAGTCTTAAGAGTATCATGCTTGCATTCCGCCTGAGAACTAAGAGTAATGGGTTTGTGGCACCGGCTCAGATGAGGGGAGTGTACTACAACTACCACTACCGATACGCTACCACTGCCACTGCCGCTTCCACTGCCACTGCCACTACCACCACCACTACGACGACTACTACTACTACTACTACTCCTGCTGCTACTGCTACTACGACTACGACTACGACGACTACGACTATACTGCGACTCTACGACTGCTACTATGACGACTAAGTCGATTAACTGCTGACTACCAGCTATACTACTAGTTCGGCATCCAGCTTCCCAACCCCATCCCTACCACGTACATCATAGTTACGCGAAAGTTCATTTGTTTCCAGCAGGTGGCCTTTGGGAGCTGTCCCTGCATTGGCTTGTTACCATGGAGGCATCGCAACAAGATCCAGGCCAGGCATCATTTTCTCGGAGTTTGTTCGCCAAGCTGGCAATCGGAATCTAGACTGGTAATGACGAAATTCAGCACACACAACCGCACTGCCACAGCACTGTTACATCAGAAATCACAATCCACCGGTCGCCGGCATGTTCTAGTCTGGATCGTGCGGATGCACAGATATGTCGCGGGCTTGCAGTGTTCACAGTTTGAGACTGTGCGCCTCAGCGCAGAATGCAGAAGCAGAAGCGCTGCAGAAGCATGCTAGTTACTTCTCCATTCGTTGGAATGCCCCACGTTGGTCTGTGCACGAGTGTAATTTGACGGAGCTGAAGCTTCAAAGACTGATGCAGAAGCCAGTGAAGATATTTTAATTTCGAAGGGGAGGCAGCGTCGTAGAGACTCAACAGGTCAAGATGTTTCAGCAATTTTCAGATCACTGGATCTGCTTCTGAGTGTGGCGGTCATATGTGTTCATTGCAAATGACACCTTCGACTTTTCTCCGCATGCGTATCTACATGTCTCTATATGTGGAAAGGCATACTAATTACTACTTCAGAAGCTTCCAAGATGGAGACAGAGAGAGACCGAGAGAGAGAGAGAGACAGAGAGAGATACATAAATATATTGCTGAGTTTCACGGTGGGCAGGCTAGGTGAACTTGAAATTCCATGTCGCATGCCATGTCTCATTGCAAGTCTCAGCCTCAAGCTTTCGTCCCACATATGTTTGTAGAAAAATATATATATATATGTATGTATGTATACATGTCTGTTTATGTGTGTGTGTGTGCCCAACCTAATTGCACACATCTATCTGTCTGTCTGCATATCTCTTTATCTATCTATATGTGCACATGCTTTCCGAGTGTGCATAGACGGGGGCGGTCGGTGGGAAGGTGCTCACGTCAGGGCTGCGGCCATCGAGGGCAGCTCCGTAGAGCATCGACACTCACAGGCCGGGGATCTTCAGGCCAAATTATGAGTTTTTGGGAGGAGTAACGATAAGACTAAGTTTTCAGTAGTAGTATATAATTGCAATGACAATGGCACTATAATGACAATACTAGTAGTCCACAATGATAATAGCTGTAACGTTGATCATGAGACACCTTAGCCCTTACATGTAGATGAAAGCCCTGGTGATCGGGACGAGGGAAGCGGCCTTTGCGGATTTTGGATGAAGACCGTCGTTGCTAGCCGCTCAACTTCAGTGCTTAAGGCCTCGAACAAAGGCGTTGGCCGACATTGATATTGCCGGACCTTCCGTGTGGTTCATTCCAGACTCGGCCTTGGCATAAGCTTCTCACGACAAAGCTGCTGCTGCTAGTATTCAGAGTGGCAGAGAGTCCCAGTGATTGCAAAGAATCTCTGTCCCCGGCCGAAGTCTGAAGTCTGGGTCCTCAATGGGCCAAACCCAATCCTATACCCATCTCGGTTAGACCCTGAAGCATAGACCCTGGTACAGGTGTAGCTGCAGGACGTGTATATGCATATATAATGATGAGGGTGACGAGGATCACGAAGATGATCATAGTGGTGCCGATATGAGATAAAACAAAGGTATGCAGGTGCTTCGAGCTTCTGCGGAAGAACTGATTCCCGTGCGAATGTAGCTCATTATTTGTTCATTTTAATATGTATATGTATATATATATATATATATTCAGACAATATGATGTAGTTGTTGATGATGACGATGATGTTGATGATGAAGAAAATGATGATGATTCTAATTATCGTTTTTATGATCAGAATTTCGTTCAATCAATGTTCGTGTTCATTACTAAGGATTCTGTCCATGAAGAGTTCTCTTACTTAGCCTTAGAGCCTTCAGAGGCGCTGCAGCTTCTCGAGGCAGGGCCTCTTCCTTTTGCCATGGGGTCGGGTGAAGGGGTTACAGGGACTCGCAGAAGCCGCCCTGGAATGGCTGCCTTGGAAAGGCTTCTAGCATGATATAGTGGCATATCGAAGCTCAACTGCAAGTTTCAGTCTTGAAGCCAAAGGCGTAGCAGTCCATTGCGCTGTGAGCCTCCAGCAGGACGTCTTCTTTAATACGCGCGGGTGCAACGCAGAGGACGAAGCATAACAGAAAGAACCATATAGTGTGTGAAGCATAGCTGAAAGAAGCATACCATGTGTGCGTGTTGAAGGTGCACATGCTCTCCATGTTCTCAACCAGTCATTCGGGGAAGTGTGACGCTCTCAAGGGTGACGGCTCGAACTTTCAGCTGGTGCTGGGATTGCCGTCCAGAGCACTCTAGCAGGGTCAGCAAGATGCAATGATATTTCAGTTTCCGGCACGAGCACCATCGGAAGTCCTGAAGTGTCGCATCTCTCACCAGCGGGTTTTAAGATAGACTTAGATCTGGTGGTGTTACATTCAGATTATATTAACTATGTACTGTATGTATTGCATTTGAGATTTTGTGTTTCATGTCTGAGTGCTCTATGGCCCTGTTTCTGCATAGGCCATGAGCCAGTCTTGTGCCGCGAGCCCAGAGCAGGACTGCATGCTCATATTGAATATAGGGATCTCATTAGGTAACATTCCTCACGTTTATTTGCTAATTAGCACTCTTTGTCGCAAAATCCCACTTTAATTCTAAAGGCCCTGTGAGGAAGCCGAGTCCCTGCAATATGTTGTAAAGCCAAGATAGCGATGGGTTCAGCGCTTGGGCCAGGGGTGGTGATCAAAGCTTCAAGCCTCTTGAGCCTGAAGCTCGAGTATCTGTTAATCCGCCTACCCATCGAGTCGAGTGGCATCATTTTGGACACCAAAGCAGTGGACTGGTTGATTTATCATGTCATCATTTCAGTTGTGCAGAAAAGAACAGAGGTTGCCGGGGTGGAGAGAGCCCCTTGCAAAGATGCTGCGCCAAAATTGTCGTATAGACCTTGCTATGGCATATAACCTCTAAACCTTATCTTGTGTTGATCCGTCTGGCAAGGTGACGTCACTGGCTGGAGCAGATACACTGAGGTCATGAAATGCCGCAGCATAGTTAGGCACTTCAACCATCCGACCCGAGCTTAAACTTAAAAAAGTGCGACCAAGATCGGAAGATGCGTTTCGGGGATTGCACTTGTACTTCGGACTTCCGTCTCACCCAAGCGCCGGTCTCACCCCAGGAGGCACCATTGCCGACATGAAAGCATCTCTGCAGCGAAGCTTGCAACCATCCTGTGACTGTACTACATATGGTTTGGCTGATTGAGGGTTCACGGATTCAAGAGGGAAGCGATTCAGGGTTTGAGACTGGTTTAGACATGACTGAGGCTCGGACGTCTACAGTGGTCTTGAGAGCTCCTGTTGGCTCATGTCCATCGGCACTGCAAACACAAGCACCGCAACCACAAGCCCAAACACTCCAAACCCGGCTGTCCAGCTGTTAGGTCAGAGCTGCAGTCCGGAAACGACCGTCTGGTCAACAGAATCCCAACCTGATCATCAATAGCCACATCGGCCTACGCATTCCAGTGCTTCAGCATTGACCCCGAAGTCCGTTCACCCACCTGATGGGTTGTCGGGCCCATGAGCTCGTCGCCCCCGTGCCCCCATGGGCCGCGGCAGCGCACAAGGCGACAA
Source organism: Symbiodinium sp. clade A Y106 (assembly GCA_003297005.1). NCBI lineage: Eukaryota > Dinophyceae > Suessiales > Symbiodiniaceae > Symbiodinium > Symbiodinium sp. clade A. The sequence goes on from BGNK01003575.1 coordinate 42,638, forward strand.
GGGTCTTGGGGTGAGTTGGGATGTAAAAAGAGCTGATACACCAAAATCGTAGACTCACATTTGCAGTTCAACTAAGCTCAGCCTTCATGTCCTAGGGTACTGGGAGCTCCGGAGCAGAGCTGGCTGCAGCCCCGGACACGCCCGAAACGTCAGAAAATGCTGTATGGCTTGGCAGGGAGCTCGTGCTTCTGCATCACATAAGACTCATCGGAGTGAAGGACAGGTAGAAGCCCGAAGCTTGGCCAAGAACATTACAGTAGGGTTTGCAGCACAAGCGGCTCCTTCTGAAATCATGCAAACTAGCCAGGAAGGATGACTAGTGGTCTATCTATTGACGTATTCTCATAGAGACAGAAAGCCAGCCAGGCAGGCACGCGGGTAAGGCAGGCAGAGGCAGGCAGGGAGGCAGGCAGGCAGGCAGACGAAGGGACAGACAGACAGCGAGAGAGCGACAGAGAGAAGCAAAGAGACTGCTTGTATGCATGTATGTGTGCACGTATGCAGAGTTCAGAACATCGCCAGCGGTTTGGAAAGCTGAAGCCCCAGCACCATTAGAGTGCGTCCGCTGTGCTGCCGGAAAGCGATAGGTGTTTTCGAAGGATGCTGCTGCTTAATCAAACCACAACCGGGCCTAAGTTAAACAAGATAAGAATTTTCAATGCTTGCATTCTGGCACGACCCATGCCATCAACACAGGCTGGATTGTGGGAATTTCTGTTCGGGTCCTGCCGAATCCTGTCCCATGGCCACTGCACAGGCGCTCCGGTCGACAAGCATCTGCGCTTGAAGAGAAGGCTTGGTATCTTCTGCCAGACCACCCAACTGCATCCTCTTTGCGACCTTGTTGTTAGCATGAAGCCTCTTCAAAGAGATGTTGCGCGTCCTCATCAAGGAATCATCAGCATGCTGCGACGAGGTTATTATCAATAATTTCTCCGTGATGCCGTTCAATAGGTACCAGTTCTTTGAGTTCAATCTCGCAGGTAACTCCCGTGTATGATCATGCCGGCGCATTGCTCAGGGTTGTCTTGAGGTACGCTGGATTTGACATAGACCTGGATTGTTGATCTCGTGTCGCAACACCGCAGACCCACCTTTTCGGGACAGCAAATGAAGCGGCCGAAGGGCTTCTTCTTTTAATGGGTTCAGGCGGTGTAGGGTTGAGGGGTTTTGGGGTTTAGGGTTTAGGGACCCTCGGGGGTTTAGAGGTTTAGGGTTAAGTTAAGGGTTCCCGAGATAATATTAACATCCCTCAGAAGCCTCACCTGGGCCCAGAACCGACGGTATCACTGCCCTCGGTCGGGCATTGAAATGGCAGCGTGCTCTGCAGCTCGTCCTGGAAGGCACAAGACGGCCAAAGATGCTCTCAGGATGCAGACTGACAACTTGTCCCAAATGAAGCATAGGCTCTATAATATAGACCCTATATCCTTAACAGGCCTAAGCCGCAAAGGCATTAGTGCAAGGTGTTTCGTAATCACAAACAGAAGATTAGAACAGACCGCCAAACCCTATTCTAATCAATAAGGCTGGCTTAGTCTGCTGAAGGTGCACTTGGATTGTATGCTCGTCAGTAACATCGATAGCGAGGCATAGACTGACAGAGCCACCTGCAAATTTCCTGCTTGCATCTGCACCGGTTGGACCGTTCGAAAGCACCGTCCGACATGAGTATTCCGATTTCGGCCCCTTAGAGCATAACGAACCACGATCTACCAGGCCTACTAAACCGAGTGATTACTCATGTTTTAGCATCATGCACCCCAAAACCATTTCGATCATGAAGCTAGGGCCCCATATGGTCTTCAAGAGGGAACCGTGCTTGCCTGCACCTCCTGCAGAAACCGCGCCGGACATCTTCGTTTTCAATGCGGGAGTGGCCACGCTGGGCCGGGCTTCGCACGGCGCGCAGGCAACCGTTAAGGGCTTACCTCTCCACTGTAGTTCATATGTGGTTGCCGTGTAGGATCCTATCAAACGGTTAAACCAAACTATGGAACTGCAGTGGAGACTATAGGTAGGAGGGACCGATCCGGAGCCAAGTTGGGCCGTTAGGATGCGTTGACACTTGCAGCTTTGTTTTAACCACCTCAAATCATTATAGATCAATGCAGTGTTCTGTACGGCCAGGACCTAATTCACCCTCAACACCTCCATTGCTACTGCGCACACGGAGTTTACGTGTAGTACCAACTGGAGGTCGATCACTGCAAGTTTAATTAAAGTTTAATCATGATCATCACTACTTTCAACTATGAACAATTGTTGTGATTCTAACAGAAGACGTTGACATACACCTATCTATCTATTTATCTATCTATCTAGTTTATATATATATGTATATATGTAGATATACATATTATATATATAGATCTCTCTCTCTCTCTTTCGTGAAACTTTGCCTCTCGGAGGCTGCCTGGCTGCTAGACGAAGCCTTTGTGTCTGCCTCAGTTTTTTGGCGAAGGCTTCAGGGGTTTGGCTGTAGGGCTTGGCGCTTATAGGGTTTCAGGTTTAGGGGTTAGGGTTTAAGGTTTAGGGTTTGGGGCTTGGGGTTTAGGGTTTAGGGTTTAAGGTTAGAAACAGGGACAACGCGGCGACAACGCGTAGGGAGGGTCTTGCTACGCACGTTGATAGCTGTCTCATGGAGTATCGCAATGAAAATCTATTGTTGCGGAGAAACCATGGACCGAAGCTGTACCACTTAGACAACATCGTAGTAGAACAGCCCAAGCAAATTGAACATGCTCCAGTTGAACATCGAAGAGATCGGTTCCTTTTTTCTTAGGCCTTCCAATCCCTGCGTGCTGGAGGCACCCAGAAACTTCCGCGCATAGGTCATGGCGCGCTTCGAACAGGTTTTCTATGCATCACGCAACATAGCCTGGAGAAGGCCTGGAATGTTGTCACGGGAAGCCGAAACTACAAAAAGCAATGGAGTGCGTGGAATCCGAATGCTCTTGGCCATTGCAAGACCTGATGCTGATATCCGAAACTTGCCGTCTGCAAGACAAATCTACAACTAGCATACAGACTTGCGAAAAGTGTAGTGAGCTCGAGGCCAGATCTTTACAACTGGACGTCGTGTCCTTCAACACGGCGAGTGCTGCCGTGCTGAGGCAAGGCCAGATGCTCAATTAGGCGAGAGAAAAAACAACTCGTCTACTTCGAATAGTAGACTGAACTAAAAGCCAGAGTCTAGAGGGGGTATTGCTCTTCTCGGCACCTGAACCTCTCCGGAGGCAGAATATTGGATACCATTCTGCACACTGCTGCATGCCTGATGCAGCTGCCGCATTCTGTGCTTGTGTGTGTGTGGCATACGTGCGTACGTGCGCGTGTACGTATGGGTGTGGACGTGGATGTGTGTGTGTGTGTGTCTGTGAATGATGTATGTATGTATGTATGTATGTCTGTATGTATATAGGTATGTAGGTTGCGGCGTGTGCTTGTGTGCGTGTGTGCGTGTGTGCGTGCATGTGCGTGCATGTGCGTGTGTGCGTGTGTGCGTGTGTGCGTGTGCGTGCGTGTGCGCGTGCGCGTGTGCGTGTGCGTGCGCGTGCGCGCGGGCGCGTGCGCGTGCGCGTGCACGTGCACGTGTGTGTGTGTGTGTGTGTGAGAGAGAGAGACATCCTGAACAAAGGAAAAAGTACGGGGACGTGGCGTGAGATTAGGGGCTGCCTATAATGGAGCTACTACCTGATCTCATGAGAAGCAGAGCGTGGCCAGCTAGGTGTGTGCATGTATTTGTTGCTCCGTTTGGCTTGCTTGCTTGTTGTGTGTGTGTTTGATTGATTGTTTGTTTGGTTGGTTGTATTTATGTTTGCTTGCTTGCTTGCTTGCTTGCTTGGGTGTTTGTTTGCTTGCTTGCTTGCTTGCTTGTTTGTTTGTTTGTTGGTATGTTTGTTTGCTGATATGTATGTATGTTTGTTTGATTGCTTGCTTGGTTGTTTGTTTGTTTGTCTGTGTGCTTGTGTGGGTGTCTGTGTTTGCCATGCTCGCGATAGTTTTTTTCGTGTGTGTCATTGTTTGTTTCTTGTTGTGTCTGTTTGTCGGGAGATGCTCTTGGCTTGCAGCAAAACGTGCTGGTACCAACTGCGAAGCAAAGCTGGAATCCAGGGTGAAATCTTCTGCTGAAACCACCCCCGAACCGCCCACCCCTGCTCCTTCTCCTCCTCTTCCTGCTCGTTTGCAGCCTCCTTCTCCTACCACAACAACAGCTTCAACAGCAACAACATCAACAGCAACATCTTCCTGCTGCGACTGTTGCGACCTCGGCTGCTGGTGCTGCTGGTGAGTACTACTACTACTACTACTACTACTGCTACTGCTACTACTACTACTACTACTACGACCACCGCTAATCGCTTACGGTTTCGACGTGGCCAAACGTCGTCTCCATTGAAGCCTGCAGCCGGACGGCTCGTAAAAGACGGCATTCTGATGCACGTAACTGATCTTAGCTGCCAAATGCCCCATCCCCACAACTGCGCCTTAAACCCTATAATCCTATAAACCCCAGGCCCCGAACCTAAGCCTCGAACCAAAAACCTAAGCCTTAAACCCCACTCATGAAACTACCCGCACCACAAACATGCTTTGCATCAGGAGCAGGAGCTGGAGGTCAGCTTTGGCTTTCCAATTTCGGCGCCGGCTGCGTGGGGCTCGCGCCGACGTGGCGTGGACTCCCAGAGTTTCCAAGTTAGGGTGGGCCGAGAACATGGAGTTCAGGGTTTAGGAGTTTAGATTTCATGGTTTAGGTTCAAAGTAAGTACTGGTTTACTGGTAGGAAGATTGGAAGGCGGCAGTTGGAACGGTTGATGTGTCAACGGCATCTTCCAACTTTCTCTCCAGCTCTGGTTTCGGCTGGGCCATGCTCTCCTAAGCCCGGGCCCTGCCCAGACAAGCATCAACCCTGAGGCCCGAATGTTTTGCGTTGGATGCGAGGTTAGTGTCAAAAGTTGGAAGATGTGTCTTACCCAATCTGTGGAATGCTGGAAATTGGGAAGTGCATCTTCCAACTTCGCGGCTTGTGCTCTGGAGGGTAACATGGGTCTCTACACGCCCATCTAGTTGCAGGTTTGCCGGCGGAGTTTACAGGAGGGGCGAGGGGCGAGGGGCGAGGGGCGGGTGGTTGCTGGGTTGGACAGATTTTGGGGGTCGAGATATTCTCAACATCCCAAACTGGATCTAGTTGACTCGTCGCGAAATGGGCAATTCCATCTCCTTGTAGTACCGATAATTTTGGTTCATTATGATGTTCTGCACGCCAAAACCTGGCCCCAGTCGTATGATTAAGGCCCCCCATATTGTTTGAACATCCCGTCGGAGGTCTGTGCCAACATGGCTATCGCTTCATGGGGCGAGGCAGGCCTAAGGAAGGACAGGAGGATTTGACAAGGGGTTTCGGATTAGGATTCACGGGGAAGGGCTTTGGGCACGAGCTTTTGAAGGCTTGTGGTGGTGTTACTCACTCAGCCTTTTCCAGCGTGGAACTTATGTGGTGTGCCCGTCGAGCCCGTGTGCAACAACACAAGCCGTTTTTCTGCTGTTGCTTATCAGCTGTTGGATTCCCCAACTTATGTGGCTGCTGAGGCAGTGCCACATCTGCCTCCTTTTGGTTTTCACATGCTGCCCAAAACCATGGTGACCTCGCAGGGATCACGGGCTCCAGTCGTGCGCATGTGGAAGCCTGGATTGATTTTTTGGCTTCAGTCCTCAAGCACATAAAACATACAGGCAATGGTAATATGTACGAGCTACTATATAAGAAAGATTTCTTTAACAGCCACCATGATTCTTCAAATCATGAAGAATAATCATAATGAGAAATTCAGCTTCAACAGTGTAATATAACGACCTCATGACAGCAATAGAGCAACAACCCTGCTGGAATCGCTGACAAGCAGAAAGCCAGTTTGAATCCTATATACCTACGTCGTCATGTCAATGGCCAAGCTCGAACAGTCTGGAAATCCGTTTGAATCCTGATGCAGGTGGGGCGGTGGTCAACCGCTTTGCATGCCTTCGTCGGCACCGGCCGCGGCGTTTCTCCATCTGCCGTGGTCTCGGAGCGCTGCGATAGATCTTGAGCTGTGCGATTGGGACCCTACCATCAGAGCTGAAGTGAGAAGCTGCAGCACTATTCCGAGGATCACAAAGCCAAGCACCAACTTGGTAGTGCTGCTCTTCACGATGTTGTAGGGCTTGTTGTGCTGTTCTCCATACTTCTTCGTCTATGTAACAGTACTGACAGGTGTCGACAAGATCCAGTTCAATTCTTGCTTGTTGGGCTGTATTGCTTTTGGGTGCCCTCAATCCTAATCTCTAATCCCTAAACTCAAACCCCAAGCCCCAAACCCTAAACTCTAATCCAGCCACTCCAGATCATCAGCGTTACCTCCTTCGTGGATGCCTGCAAAGCCGGGCAGGACCGCACGCCTGGAACCCTACAAGATCTAACAACCCAGCGGCCTGTATCCATTACCAAGTCTGAACAACATGTCATGCAGTGCATGTAACAGAAAGGACTAGCACAGCGTAGGAGAGAACAGAATAGACTGGACATAATGTAATATACTGTGATATAGCATGATACTGTGCATATACTATAATGTAGCTTGGTAGAACATAGGCATACAGCATGATATAGCACTCCATCAGTCTAACAATCTATCTTTACAGATATGTATATATATATATATATATATATTGATTGTCTGTATGCGATACGTTAAAGCCGACGAGACTCACACCTTGACACCCTAGTCCGCTAAGGTTACCGCCTTTGCAACCCCATTTAGCGATCCTCGCTCGTTACAGTTCGCTTGCGTCTTCCGTGCTCCTGACCATTTGGTTTCTTGCTTTTTCTTGTGGGCCCGAAGCAAAAGGCTTGCACCTTGGGGTTCAGGGCTCAGGCTCGAGGACTGAGGAAGGCGGGGACGGTGTAGACTCGGTTACATGCGTTTGAATGCAGGTATGAACTTATGACTTATGAGGTGCCGCATTGAAGGATTCCGCATACTTTAGGGGGTGTAGAATAGACAGTCTGATCTTGGAATTGTAGATGTTGCGGCTCACCGGCACAATCTCGTTCTTTAGCTGTGGTAGCAAAAGACGTTTGATATGATTTGTCCGGCACGAATACAATTAGACCTGCCTGGCGATAAGGTAAACAACTGGTAAACAGGATGCTACAGTCAGCTCATGTCGAGACCCTTGGAGCTGAATTAAGAAACTTGGAACAAGTCCCAAGCCTGGAGAATGAGGAAGGAAGGAAGGAAGGAGTCATCCCAGTTCCCGCATCCGACCGTTTGCTTGCTGGTTCTATCTCTTCTAGCGCAGCACACTATTCAGTCTCGGTTTTCGAATTCGGGACTGAGGGTGCGATCAGTATAGAACTTTCAAAGCATAGAGCTGTCAGCGCTGCAGCCACCACAGAGATCGACTGGGTTCGATGATGTTCGATGAGATCTTCTTATGGTTGGGGCTCACTCTCCTCAACCCTAATCTCTTAGACCTTAAACCTTGAGCCACAGGAATGGCGACGATGCCTAGATTTCGTCGCGCTTGCAAGAACGCAAGTGGACCTCGCCTTAAATGCCCCTGCCCCAGGTTGCCTGATACGTTTAGGGTTTACAGCAGTTCCCACACAGTTGGTGATCCACTGTCCTGCTGCCAAAACAGCGAATTAGAGGGAATGCCAGCACCAGTCATCCTCTGTCAAATTTTCAGTTTTCGGGGTTTGCTGTAGGCTTACATAAGTATTGATATTGGGTGGCAAATCGTGGCTGTCAGCGCTCGCCGGGTCAGGTTGCATCATCGTTTCAGTAGTTTCGGCGGTCCCTCAATGTGGGTAGCTGTCAAAATCCTGGCCCCTTTGTGGAACCCAATATAGTTCTCCAATATGGTTTCAGACGGGTGTGTAAGTGTTTCCCATTTTCCATGACAAAGGGATAGTACACAAGCAGTCACAAGCAAGCCAGACAGATCAAGGAGGCCAGATATCAGGTAGCAAACAACAAGTATCAAGTGATTTAGGGTTTAAGGTGAGAGCAGAAACTCTGGTTTCTAGCTCTTGTCCCAGTCGGGCTCCATTGTTTACGCCATCTTGTTGTTGGAAGTGTTTTGCCTTGAGATCCCGCAATGGTGGGCCGCAAGACTTTGGGATCTGTCTTGCATCGGAGTCTTATAGTCTCTCATCCCTGCCTGCCGTGGGTCCATCACTCTTCCAGCCGACCCACCTAGGTAATTACTTCCTCATTTCATGTCTCTGTGCTTGTCCTGCCGCGTCTCAAAGTCCGTGCTTTTGCTCTGCTACAGCTGTAACGGAGGGCCCCTACCCGATGCGTGCCCCGAGCCAAGTTGTGTTTACGGTGTTCTGGCACGAATCATGTGCAATGTCCTATCCGCATGAAGTTCTGCACTGCGTTCGCGGTCGGTATTAGCTCTCGACGCTCTTCTTCCTCTATCGTCGATCTCCTTTGTTCCGGGCCCTTCTGAAAAAGAGACGGTTAACACGCCACAAATCCTGTTCCAAGTCAGTTGTCTGATGCTCGGGGCAAACAAAGCACATGTCCTAGTCACCAAGAGGGAACACTCCTGAAGCTGCAGATATTCTTGGCCAACGTCCTCGTGACGGCCCTCGGCACGGTTTCGCGCTGGATTTCGGCCCTGAGCTGTGCCAGTTCATTTGGCCGTGTCCCGGCGGCCCGAGCTTAGGGTTTAATAATGGTGTATAGGGATTGTAGTTTAGGATTTCGGGTCCGCGATTTCATGCCAAGAGTACTAATAGTCAGTTGAACAGTTGCAACATTTGTACTCGGCTGCGGTACTGGTCGACGAAACTCTGTGTGTGTGTGTGTGCGCGCTTCGTACATATTTCTGCAGCTGTTCGTGGTAGCTTGGGTTCGCTGCGCAGCATCTGAGCTTCTTTCGGGTACACTGCTTCTCCTGGTACCCATGAGTCAAGAGGCCCGCTCAGATTGTCAGCCAGTATGTGCTGTTCTACTACGCATATTCGCTGAAACTCTAAACCCTGAATGCTGAAGCCTTTTCCCCCAGCCCTGAACCCTATTCTGCACAGAGGTTGTTAAAGTAGGGTTAAGGGGTTCTGAGGTTTAGGGTTCGGGACGTATTCAACGGAGGGAATACACAAGTGACGCCTGTTCTGTCCAAGTGGCCATCCGATAATCAATCCTCTGCCTTGCAACAGGAGTGCCTCAGAGACTCAAAGCTTGCATCATGATCAGAGACTCGAGCACAGTTGAAGGTGCTGTGCATTCAATGCACCTTGTACAAGAACGCGTCTCCAGCGGTGTTTGTCCAGGTCTAAAGCCGATGATCGATGATCGAGCAGATGCGTCGATCATTTTAGTTCTGTCGACGACGGGCTTTGTTGGATTTGGAGTTGTTTGCCCCCGCTCCACAAGAGGCCTGGCCTAGTCAATTTCCACCCGTGAATGAGGTGGTCTGAGAAGAGACATCATCTCCCAGAATGCCCAGCTCTCTGCCGGGGACACGGAAGATTTCGTGGTGTCCTGAACATATATCACGAAACGATACAGTGACATACAGTGGGTGCTCGATTTGGGTGTTCGGTGTGTTGGATCCAGAATGATGGACTTCCATGCCCTTTGGCAGAAGCAATATAAAGTGTCACTGATCTTTGTTTCAATGTGTATCACCGGAACTCTGACCGACAGCAAGAAGGCACACAGCAACCACATGCTAGCAACAGTACCCAGCATTGACTTCCAACCACTCCCCTCACCACCGCCACCACCCCCACCACCCCCACCGCCAGCACCCCCACCACCACCACCACTAACAGTGGCAGTGAGCATTACCACGATCATGGTTCTGATCAGCTGAGTCATAATCAGCATTTCCGCCATTATTACCGTCATCATCAGCAGCAGCAGCAGTCTTATCATCCCCGTAGCACTCATCGCAACCAGCACCCACTGCCAGAATGGCAATTACGCTTTCTCGGTGCCCCCAAAGAACCAAACTCCAATGAAATCTTTCTACATGTTGAGACCAAATCCCTGACCCGAGCTTGCAGCTGAGGCTATGGAGGCCGATGGTGGCAGGGGAGCAAGGGATATTGGCAGAACGGGGCATGGCTCACTTTAGCTATATTGCTGCAATTAGCCAGGTGCTGTGATAGGAGACCCCTAGAGCTTCAGGCGTTTAGGGTCGTAGGACTTTCAGAGGCTAAGGGTTTCCGAGCTAGCAAAACCCTTAAGCACAAACTTCCGTCTGTAATTCTTCTGGTTCTGCTGGCGAACAGGTTGCCGGGCGATGGGAGTCCGCCGTGGCGCTTTCCATGGAGACGAGGCGATCGTCCTCGCACCATAACTAGGCCTCAATTAGCTGGGAGGTGGTGGTGCAGAGTAGTCGTACTTGGCTTTGCGCCAGACCTTTCTGGGCTAAAGAGTCTTTGTAGGTTTTCCAACCCCGATGACTCCTTAAGTGGGAAAACTGGCAATTCAACCCTCCCGCCGTCACTGCGAAGATACTTCTCTGGCACATGTTCGTCTCGGTGGCAGCAAGGTGAAGTAGAATCACCGAGGGAAGCATCGGAAGGATGCCTTCAGCGAGCGGGTTAGGATGGCTGGCGAGCATGTTGTGTGAGGCAGGTTTAGCCGTGGAGGCATCCTGCAGGGAGGCACTCTCGGATTTGCGATATTTGGAATACGGCTCCAAGTCTTTTTTGTTTCCCTCTGTAGCTGCGAGCTCTTTGGCCCCAGGCTGGTCACGGTGCTTCAACCGGTTGAGAACAGGAACACCGCCAAAAGCGCCCTGCCTCTAACTATCCTCCTGATGCTGCTCCTGCTGCTGCTACCACTGGCACGACTACGACTGCGACGAGTACAACTACGGCTACTACCTACGTACTAGCAGCACCACAACCACCACCACCACCACCCAGAACCACCCACCACTACGACCACCACCGCCACCACTGAACACTATTGCTGCTGTTGCTGCTACTGCAAATGCCACCCAGTGGTTATGAAACTAGGCCACTAGTGACACACTGAATCAGTCTTGCTGTTGCAGGCACAGCGGATTTTTGCCGAGCCTGCTCGGTGAGAACTCCGCAGTAAAGGCAAGCGTTGATTTGGGATGATTTCCGACATGGGAGTTTCCGAAAATATAGGGGACCCTAATATAGTACCCTAAGTAAGAGGATCCTTATTGTAAGGACCCCCCAAAATAAGGTACCCCCTAGTTTTCGGAAGCTCCCACATGGTGTTGCGGCCCCCTTTTTTAATGCTCTGCAGGCTCCCACTATGCCACTCTGTGAATACTGTTGCTTCAACTGGATCGGAGTAATATTTTGGTTCGAACTCAGCATTTAGGTCAAGGTCCTCCTGCTTGTGGTTTGAGCGGAAGAGAACTCACCTGCGCCGGGCAAAAACGAAAACGAAATAGTGTCTGACACTCATTCGTTTTTGCCTTTGCCCATCCGCCTGCCACTGCCCCCTCCCCCCCCTGCACCCCAAAAGCGAACTCCGAAACTCTACAGTGCCCGAGCCTGCCCTCTGCCCCGAGACTGTGGTGCCTCAATCCCAAAACATTGAAGCCTTGCGTTTAACCCCTGGCCGGTAGAAGTTGAGGGTGGTGTGATGCCTTTTTCGAGGGCTTTACATCCCATCGCATATTGCCCTAAAGGAAAGAACTCACGTCAGTGCTCAATGAGAAACTCTTCATGCAGACAGTCAGATGGGCTGTGAAGCAAGAACTTCATTGTTTATTGAAGCGACATGGCCGCCTTCTCCCTCCTCGTCCTCCTCCTGCTCCTCCTCTTCCACTCGACACGCTTCTCGAAGCTTTGTTGCGTGTCAGCAGGCTTGTGCCCACGAGCACCGATGGTGGACCGCAGGCAGCCTCCTGCATCGATTTGACAGTCTGGAGCTCTGCCCAGCAGGCGTTTCTGAGGAAGCTGAAGGGTAACCTGAGCTCATATATCGTGCCATTCACAAGATGATGGCAGGCAGAATCCGGGCCTGTCACCCCATCGGCACCTTCCATGACCTCAGAGGGCCTCTCCCCAGACCTAGTCTGCTGATGCATGTGCCCAAACATGGCTGTCCTTCGTGGGTATCGACCTTGCAGCTCTACTCCTCAACAGCCTCACGAGTAGCATCCAAGCTGCCTTCGACGCACTGTGGAAGACAAAGGTTTATTTGTTCTTTTGTATCAGTACAAATGTGTACATACATATGTATATGCATACTTGCACGTACATACATTGAATGTATGTACGTGCAAGTATCCATCCATCCATGCATCCATCCATCCATCCATCCAATACTTGCAACTCAGCCTTTGGGTGCAAACTTTTATTTTTTTTAAAATGCCTCTTACTGTCTTCTGTTGGTAACCATCAACCCCCCAAACCTTGGACCCTAAGTGCGACCGTAGCTTTTGGCCAGCCGTCAGCCCGAAACTCTAAAACCCTAAACCCTCAGCCCTGCACCCCATACAAGAATCGAAAACCCTGAGCAAACCAAGCTTAAACCCTGGTCCCCTCACCCCTCCGCCCCCGGCCTGAATGCCTGCTAGAGCCTCCTTAACCTGAGCTTCGACCCCTAGTCTCTGTGGCCTCTCCCGAAGCCCCGCCCCCCTCTTGCTCCTCATGTTGCCTGGTCGCCCTCGTCGTGGACTTCGTTTCTCCAGCCGGGGGCCACAGATGATCTGAGGTTTAGCCGTCGAAGGCCAGGGTTTTTCTTTTTCGGAAGGTTGTTTCGGAGTTTTAACCACTGCAACAAAGCGCCCAGGAGATAAGCTGCAGATTCGGCCTTTCCGTCGATGATCTCGCAGCGCACTTGGCTCCTGCAATGTTATGCGTAATCCTCTACTGAATGGCTGCGTGCAACAGAAGGTCGTGTCTTCAATCGGTGAGGAAGCCTAAGCTGCCTTGCATGAACATGTCGTGTCTCTCCAGGAAGCTCCTTAGGCTCGCGGCTTTTTAGGAAGCCCCCCAGGCTCGCAACTGACAAGCCTGTTCAAAGCTTGCACGCCATGGCCGATCGCTCCCGCTCTCGCTCTCGCTCCGGCTCTGCTCAGCAGGCTGCAGAGGACAGAATTTGAAGACACAGAAAATCTTTCCTTTTCGCAGTGTAAACTCTTTCAATGTTCGCAGTCTTCTGTCCTAACTGAATCAAACAAAGGGTGGTCAGCTCGTGCCGGTGGGCAACAACAGACGTCGCATCGCACAAGCAGGACCTGCTGCTCTGCTCCCAGAGTGCCTCGAGCCGGAGCACGCCCTCGAAACGGCCGTTGGGGGTCGATCGACATGGCATACAACGAGCTGCTCGACTCGCTGCCGTCGGACGCTCTCCCGGACGATGTGCCGACAGCAAAGCACATGTATTATGTGAGCAAGGCGGATACAACCATCAAGGTCGATCTCAAGGGCAAGACCTTCGTGGTGAAGCCCCCATACAGGGACAACGTCGAACATAGCATCTGGTTCAAGAACATGCCTGGCGCCGCTCCTGCTGCTTGGCTTCTAGTGAGAGCACTGTGCCGCTGCTGGAAGGAGAACCACGACATCGAGTTGTCCCGAAGGGACCTTGACGAGCAGCATGTTTTGCCCTGAAGCAGCTGAGCCCATTGTAGGCTGCGCCCAGGTCTCTCATGGTAAGCACAAGGATAGCAATCTTTAATATGCTCGTGGCTTCCTTTGACTCTCAAAGACCTGGGCTGAGCCTATCACGTTTTTGCGCTTGAAGAGCAAATTTCGCAGCTTTCTTGACTAAGGAGGCCGGGGAAGGCCTTCCGAAGCAGGGGTTCATATCAAGCAAAGAAATAAGCTTCCGAGCTTGCTGCCCGCATCCGTTCACATTGCTGCGCTTGACAATCGAAGCCGTAATGCATTGCTGCATGAATGTGCACTTGAGAAGCAGGTTTTGAAGCTCATCAACATGCATCCACTCAAAACCCATCTGTTTGCTTGAAGACGCAGAGAATGAAGATGTTCTCAAAAGAAATGACCCTAAGCAACTTTACGAGACCAAAGCCTTGAAGCCGGTTTGGGGTTCACGGTTTCAACTTCGTTTGTTGGGTTTGACATAGTGCCTGGAGTGGCCAGTCCCTCAACCCGCTTTTATGGGGTCTTTGCTTTAAACTGTTCCCCGCAAACCCACCGCCTCTCCCAGGTCACACCTGCAATACCGACGTCAGGCGGCCTTCAGGCCTGAAACAGGCTATCATGGATTCGGATGTTTAAACAAATAATGCGATCATAAGTACACCCAAACCGAAGCCTTTCTACCCTAAACTCTCAACCTTCTGTTCGAAGTAGAATTCCGTCGACTGCGGAGGAGATTATTCGGTTTAGTCGTGTCTGTGCACATGCAGAATACCCTAAAAAACTGCCCTTCTGAACTCTATTATTGGAACCTCTACGTCTCTTCTTGAACTTTTCCAAAAACCCGAGGGCTTCTACGGCTTGGGCTTTTGGGTTAAGGGTTTAGGTTAAGGGGTTAAGTCTTAAACCCTAAACCCTAAACCCTACTTGAGTTGCCGCTGTTGCCGAACTTCCTTGCAATGCGGGCCTCGTCCTTGCTAAGTAGGAGGGAAAAAACCCTAAACCCTAATCCCCTAAACCCTAAACCCTAGACCCTAAACCAAGACAGGTTGAAGTTGAGAAGGCTTAGGTTTTACATTTTAGTTTGTTTCCTGTCTTAGAATTGACAGGCTCCTCTATTGGTTTGGCTGGCGGGGTTTGGGTGTGTGGGTTGATTCAAGAATTAATGGTATAGGGGTGCCGTTCATTCGATTCTCCTTTTCTTGGGTTATGCTTTCTGCTTCCAAAGTTCTTTTCCTGGGGACTTCATTGACTTCACTGCAAGGTTCCAGTCTGCTAAACAAACAAATTATTGGGATTGGCGGGCTTTGGGACTGCTCTTCCAGTGAATGTAGTTTCCCTCTTCTGAGCAGAAGACGGAAACTACATTCACTACAGCATGTCACCCCAGGTCCTTCTGACTCCTGTCGACCGTGGCAGAACGGGAGTTAGAAAGGCCTCCCGAAGCTCAAGCTAAATAAGCCTTGCGGATTCCAGTCCCGAGAGAAACAAGGCCCAATCCACGTCGTACTCCGGAACCATCATCAATCCTGCAGAGGGTAAAGCGCGCCCAAGTCAAAGCACTGAACCCTAAACCCTAGACTCTCAGCTGATTGGAAACGGAGACGGAGATGCCTGCCCAGCAACTCCAGAGGCTGTTTCGGCAGGTCAGCCAACTGCGCAAGCAAGCAGTGCACAAGCAAGCAGGTTTGAGCCACTACTTCAAGTCGACAACGGCAGATTCAGTGGCCACTGCATCAACGTACTGCCTCAACGTCGCAGGTGACATCCGCCGAGCGGCCCGCAGCGAGTCGGCCAAACACCTCTCGGTATTGGTCCAAGTTGCGATAGCAAATAGCCGAGGCCACGTATTCCTCTGCCCCGGTCACCGCCCCCGGCGGAAGCACGGTGTCAGAGTCACATGGCAGCCACCACTTCGTCGGAATCGTGCTGAGAGTAGGATCTCCGTGCTGAGAGCAGGCAAGGCCCTAAACCCTAAGCCTTCTTATTAATTATAAGTGAGGTCTTGAAATTGGCCTCAACCCAAAGCCCGGCCCCTAACAATTGGCCGAAGCTAAACCTATAGACCGTAGGAAACTTTTTGATTATGGCGGGGTGCAGGGTCTGCTGCCTCTAGAGTTGAACTGGACCTTCCTGGATAGCCCGAAACCCTTAACCCTAGATACATTAAACCCTAACTCATGGCACTATTGCAGCAGGCTGCGACCATGGAGAGACAGCTGCTCATCCGCTCTCAGTGTCAGGTTTTACGCTTAGGCTTGGGGCTGTAGGCTTTGGCCTTAGGAACGTCTTTGGGGTTCACGCCAAGGCTTCAGGAACACCAGACCCGAAATGCCTGCCCAATTTCACCTTCTCTCTACGGCCTCTCAGCTTGGATGACCCTCTAGCCCGATTACGTAAATTCTATACCGGTTTGATCGATCCCATGGTCTTCCAAGCTTATGAGCTGCTCTAGGAACCGCAACTTCAAAGGCATAGGATCCCAGTCTGCCCCCCCCCCCCGGCTTCTGGAAGGTTCTCCTCGAAGGGTATGGACATTCTAGTTTTGGGATATGTTGAGGCTCGCTAGGATTGGTGGGCTGATACGATAAAGGATTGGGAATCTTCGGACGTGTAGGTGCCAAGCAAAGTCTAGGATTGCGCGGTTTGGCGGTTTGTTGTTGTGGGGATCTTGTGTTCAGGATGTAGGGGCTTGGGGGGTAACGTTGGTTTAATCCCTTCCTCGGCGGCTTGGGTTTTTGGGGCTTAGGATAATTACAGTTTTGGGGGCATAGGATAATTACAGGATTTACGCGGTTTGGAAAGGTACCGGTGCTTTAAAGGCTTGAAGATTTGGGGCTTAGGATTTAAAGGAATTGGGGGGGGGGGCAAAATTTAACACTTCTTCAGCGGGCTGGAGGGGTTTGGGCGGGTGCTAGTGGCTTACACCCTTCTTTAGCGACTTTGTAGGAGTTATAATATAGGGCTTAGGGAAGGCAAATAAGGTTGAAATCCTTCTTGAGCCGTTTAGGCTTCTGGGGCTTAGGGCTTAGGGTTTAAAGAGAAAGTCGTTGGCTACTTAGGTGACATATCACCAGGAAGAACAGAATATGCGGCCCTTCAAGACGACCTCTTGAAGCACCGGATATTGTGTTCTTCCTGGTGATTTTATTGGCCTTGGTTGACATGGCCGGGGTTGGAGACTGNTCACCAGGAAGAACAGAATATGCGGCCCTTCAAGACGACCTCTTGAAGCACCGGATATTGTGTTCTTCCTGGTGATTTTATTGGCCTTGGTTGACATGGCCGGGGTTGGAGACTGAGGGCTTGGAACTGTTTGGTGTGCAGGGTTGCGGAGTCCGGTATGAAACGTCGAAGTTGAAGGCTCGGGGAATCTTGGTTTCCAGATCGTAAAGGATTCAAGAATGCATACTCTGGGCTTTGAACATTGAATTGGGGTGTCGGGTTTGGCCTGTTGCAGGAATGAGCAAACCCTTTAACCGTCAGTCTTCTTGACTTACAATGGGTTGCCTTCTCAAGGAGGTTTAGATTGACTTACACGGGTAACGGTTCCGTTTAAAAAGGGATTAATGATTAAGGGTTTCTGAATGCTTCACCATAACGAAGGGTTTGGGGTGCTTTCCCAAGGGTTTTCCTAAAAGTTGATATGGGCTCTTTTGCCTTCCTGTAGAGAGGGTAGTGAGAGGGTTTGGAGTTCCTTCTTGCGTTTGTTTCAACTCGCTGAGACGACCCATCCTGGCCAGTGCTGCCATAAATCGATCCTTGATTTTGCCTTAAACGGAGCTCCCCCGAAAGTAAAGGAGGATTACATTAGTGTAAAGTTGGTTGGGTGTTTCAACCGTTTTACGGGTGCCTTCTAGAAGGTGATAAGTAATAGGTTGCGTAAACGTTCCCTTCGTTCTCATAAAACAACAGAACTGGGTTCATACTGCTATGATCGCCAGGGTGCCGATGGTGGAGCAATCCTGTTCCGGCTTGTTTTCACGACGCCGAGGTTGGCCGCTCCCGTGTTGTCCGGTGCCGCTCACAGTCTCCTGGATGTCGGACCTCCAGAGGGTTGCTTCAGGGCCCAAGCCAAGCAGAACAGGCACGAGGTTTCAGATCTACAAGGACTTCTGCGTGGGGTACAGGGTTTCTCTGGGGTGGGCTATGCCTGTAACCCTGCCCTGTAGGTAAAAAAAGATCCTGGGTAAGCGGAACATGCAGGAGACTTTGATGAGGGGCGTCAAGGGAGGACTAGGGTGTTGCTCCTTCGACCATTAATTCTATAAGAGAATGTATTTGGCCTGAAAAGAGAATATGCTCCCTCACAGACGGACACTTCAAGCAAGGCTCTGCAAGAATTGAGGAACCCTACATCATGTTCAGGGAAGAAGCAAAAGCACAACCTTAAACCCTGAAGCTTAAACACTAAACCCGAAATCTGATTGCAGCCCGGCGGGCACATCACTGGAGCAAGACTGCCTTCAGAAGACATGCGCCTCCATCTTCAAGGATGGCCGAACGCTTGAGAAGACCACGGAGGAGACCAGAACGGGTCAAGTCTGACGTTCCCTCAGAAGAAGTTCGCGTTGAGCGGATCGACTTGGAATGCGAGACCCGATACACAGCGTGAATTGGCGACGGCGGCTTCTGAAGACCCTGACTCCTGGCCCAGCACGTTCGCAACGCCGTGCAGCTGCGAAGGGGCGTTCTCGGAGTATCTTCTGAGTCTCGGAGTACTTTGCACATAGTTTGCACGCCTTGGCTCTGTACGCCGTGGCTCTGAGCCGTCGACGCCGGACCCACATCAGGTCCTGAGCAGCCTGAGCAAACAGACCGGGAGGACAGGTTCCCAAGGTCTAAAACGGCCGGAGAAACGCCCGGCTTCGACATCGACAATGCCGAGCCCTGCCCCTTCTCTTTTCTCTCTTCGCTCTTGCTGCTCTGCTGCCCTGCACCAGGAATCATGCTCCCTACTAGTTCTGCTTGTAGCGGGTCCCACAGNGACAATGCCGAGCCCTGCCCCTTCTCTTTTCTCTCTTCGCTCTTGCTGCTCTGCTGCCCTGCACCAGGAATCATGCTCCCTACTAGTTCTGCTTGTAGCGGGTCCCACAGTAGTCTTAGCAGAAGCCACGGTTGGGACACATCATAAATATCCATGAGTTTGGATTTCCTTCTCTTCAAGGCTTTTTTGGGCGGGGATGTCGATGTTCCAACTTTGTCGGCGTCTACTAAAGACAAGTTACTAGGTTAATATAGATAAGTGATTTAGAGCCTGAACCCAACATTGAATTTGCATTGACATGTCCCTAGGCCCTAGGCTGCTGCTTGGTTGCCCGCCTGCCTGCGCTGCCTGCTAGCCCTGTCCCGACTCTCTGATTGAATAGGCTAACAAGATTCTGCAGGCCTCGGTGTCCTCAAACAAGTTCTTGGCATCTCTAGGGAACCGACTAACGTTCTCCTGCCTTCGCCACTGTAACTCACAACCACAAACTAAAAAAACCCTAATCCTGAACCCTCAACCGAAGAAATAGGTAGCCAAAAAGCCAACGTCATCCGATCACCCGAAGCCAACAAAACCCCCAACTCCAAACACTAGGCCGCAAGCCTTAACCCTAGTCGTCCCTCAACCTGACTAACCTCTAAGCTTTAACCCTAACCCCTAAAAACCCTTGCACCAGAGGACCTGCTTTCACCCACAAGGAGAAACCCTAAACTTTAAATAATAAACCCGAACAAGTCCGCCAAGAAGTTCACATCAATGACTCAGAGGCGGATGAGCGGCGTGGACCAGTGCTGTGCGACCACCTGCAGGGCGAGGTAGCTAATTACGGAGGGATGGGTGGTGAAGAAGTTTAAAACAAACTACGTTCCGATTGTTAATTCTGGGGTTTTGACTCGATTTGATAGTTTCCGACACCTGGTTCATATTCTGCATTCAACTTTGTAAGACTTTTTACAACAGCAAATGAAGTACTTCTAACCCTTCGCATAAGCTATCATGACGTCGCTCCCTCAACCCTGAGCTCTAAACCCTAAAGCATACAGCCTATTTTGTGCACCGTAAGCCGTAATTCAAGCTTGAACCCCAAAGCCTAAACCTGAAGATTAAAATACTGTGCCCTTGGAGCTTAAAAGAAAACCCCAAAAAGAACCCGCCGAAAACAAGAACCCAATTCCGAATATCCAAAT
Organism: Symbiodinium sp. clade A Y106; assembly: GCA_003297005.1. Taxonomy (NCBI): domain Eukaryota; class Dinophyceae; order Suessiales; family Symbiodiniaceae; genus Symbiodinium; species Symbiodinium sp. clade A. Next base: position 62,415 of record BGNK01003575.1, read on the forward strand.
CCCCAGGGATCCTTGAGGGTAGACTCGGTGTAGCGATTAAGGCTTGGGGCTTTTGGTTTAGGGTTTGGAGTCTTTTGCAGTTTTTCGGGGTCTCAGGAGAACGATGAACTATGTCTTAATTCCAGGCTGTCACGGTTTTGTTTTTACAGGGTGGACAGACTTCAGGGGGGTTTTTCATTGCTCTTTCAAGGTTCCAGAATGTTTGTCCAGGGGTGTTACATGGGTGTGAGGGGATCTAAGGCCCGAAATGCTACGCTAAACTCCCAATCCGTGAGGCTTGGGGTGAAGTCTTCGGGTTTGTGCTGTTCAGAGTTTCAGATGTTCAGAGTTCAGCCCCATTCACATCTCACGACCGCAGGAATGCTGATCCCTACCGCCAACACTTGGGGCGAGTGAGACGACAGGTTCGACCGTTGTGAGGACCAAGGCATGTAATCTAAACCCTACATAAACCTCAAGACGCAAAAAAAAGTTTGCGCTTTTTTTCAGACCCACTCAAAAGCCGAGTGCAATCATGCATACCCACCTACCTACCTACCTACATGGATACATACTTGCGTGTTTATGTTGTATACACAGAGATTGTATATGCAGATATGCTGGGGTTCACTAGACATAGACGGGTACGATGCTTAGTGATACCCAGGCCTCCGACTCCAACCCGACCTGGTCAGTTGCAGCTCGGCGGAGCCCCGGCTAAACTTGCTTTTGGGGCTGATCGTTTAGGGTTTTTGGGCCTGCTTAGGGTGCTTTCAGGGCTAATGGATTCTTCGTGTAGTTAGTGGTTTAGGGATTTGGAGTTGCAGGGTTCGCAGGATTGTTGAAGGCCGAGCGGGTAGCAGCAACCCATCACATGTTTACATAAATTCCAGAAGGTTACACCCAAAACCATGAAGCCAATGTTTTGCAAGAGCTCGCTCGGGGACTCTGGGCCTTCTTTGGCACTTTTCAGCGGACGTCTCCCTGAGCGAACTCCCGGAGCTCAGAGCCTGAGGTGACGGAGCCCTCAACCCTAAAACCCCTAAGAGCCTGTCAGGAAAAAGAGCCTAAAGTGAGTCTGGAGCTCGAGAGTTGCCCTTCCGAGACGCACGTTTGCGGCAGCAGTTTCGAATGGCCGCGGGCCTTGGACCTGATGACTTCGGCTGTGGAGGCCCAGGGATGTCGATTCCTGTGGCTTTCTGCTAGGGGTTCATAGAAAAGCCTGAAGAACTGTCAATCCTCAAAGTCCTTAGTATGATTTAGAGTTTATAGTATACCCAACACCCTCTTCCATTAATTAATTACAAGGGCGGCTTTGCGCCCATGTTGGGTTACTGTTAAGTTTGATTTTGTAATGTGCAATGTTGGAACAACACGGTGATTGAGCAGCTCAAGGATTTATAGTTCTATGCATGCAGGATATGCAAATGAACATATACAGGTATGTACGCATATCTACGCATACATAGATGTTTGCATGCAGACAATGCAGACAGCTATGCACAGAGACAGACAGGCAGGCAGGCGATGCCTTCAATCTTTGAGGAGCCAAAACCTCGCAGTCGATGTGTGTCATCACCACCCTGCTCCTATGGGCCGGTGTTTGCATCTACGGGTTCAACTCTTGACATATTGTACGACTATGCTGTAGCAAAGTATACTATACTATCATACTATATTACTATAACTATAGTGGAATATCTGGGTTATGTTTGAACACCGCCATTTTCGTGATGGTCCGGATTGGATGGACCCGAGTTCCACTCCAGAATTGGTTCCCGGTCCACCTCTCAGCATAAGAATCAGTAGGAAAAAGCGCCGGTCCTAAGCCCGAAGCTCAGAATAGGCCGGAGCCTGGAGGAAGAAGTTGCAAAGCTTGACTTAAGCTCTATGAGGCTTTCACGGCTCCTTATGCCACAGGTACCATCGGAGAACAAACCAGCACGGTCCTGGTACTTGTGGGAGAAACTTCGCAGTAAGTGTCCCTGCAGCGGCCCGAGACCAAGACGCAAGATCCCTGAAAGCATCATCATGAATGTTGGCGGCCTCATTTTGCCAAGCTTCAAGCCCCATATTGCCCTAAACCCTAAGCCCTAAGCCATGAACCTGAAGCCTTAAACCTCAAACCGAGGAGTTCACTAAAGCTGTAGTCAGGCCCAGCTCAAGCTGGACTCCATCCTCCTTCGCACGGCGACCGGCTAAGCATGACTCTAATTGTGCTTAGAGTGTTTGTTCTATTATCCAGGTATTCCAATACAACAACATAATGCAAAAAACTGATGCTAGACTATAATATGTTGTGATGGAACCCGTGTCCTTGCGGGAGTGGAGCTTTGACTGCAAAAAACCTAGGACTAGCAGCCTTGACATCAACAGATCCAGAACTATAGGTCTACCGTTTCATCTGGGTGCACCACTAACATCCCGCACGTATTTCGTTTTGGATGTTTTGTCTTCTAGTTTTGTTCTGTTGACCACATCGCAACAATAGCCGGTAGCTTAGGGCTGTGCATGCAAGACCAGCTAGCCCATCACTATGCTGACGGCCCTGAACTTTGAGTGGAAGGGGCAACACTAAGGATGCAATACCTTCTGAATAGGGCCGCACCGTTGAGTTAAGGTTTGCCCGTTGATCGGAACAACGCCGGATGCTTTGCCACTTTGTCCCAGGCCCTCTCTGGAACTCCGACTGCTACCAAAAGAGAGATCAATACCCTAAACTAAACCCCTAAACCCCACTACGTTTCCCAAAAGGGCAATGTACTACTAACTGCTAACTACTACTACTACTACTGCTGCTGCTGCTACTACTACTACTACTACTACTACCACTACTACTACTACTACTACTACTACTACTACTAAAGGGAGCTACTATGGTGCCTAGCAGCAATTCGAGGTAGTGAGCGCCTGCGAAGGCAGCCTCCGGGGGACTCAATGGGCCCGCTTGCGACCCAGCAATTTCATGCAGATTCCATTTCCCTTGGGGTCTGGGGGTTTAGGGTTTTAGGAATTTTGATTGAAGGCAAATTTGCCATTTGGCTTGAGTGGATGGGGCGCCCACGGACGGAGTCTTATGTTGCACTGGATCTCAAGGTGGACAAGCCCAGCAAATTCCAGGGTCCTGGGTAGTTTGTGTCCTTTTTGATCTCTTTTGCTCTGGTTCCATGAGTCCTGCAACTTCACAGGTTGATAACCGTATTCCACGTTTGCTTGGCAGGCCATCCTCAGCTTCCTTGTGTTTCGAGTTGGAGTTTTAGTCACAAAGGGGTCGTTTGGCCCATTGCTGTCAGGGAAGGTGGTCTGGGAGGAGTGCAGTATGTCCTGGAACTCGTCCACGAAGCACAAGCTTGTTCGAGAAGTTTGAAAGGGTGTGGGGATCAACGGCTTGCAAGGGCGATTCAAGGGGACAAGGTACCCAAGAGTCTTCTGTAAGTGAGCGGCATGCAAGCCTGAACCGATGCAATGTCCGAGCTACCCCCGCTTGCTCATTCACGTCCTTGTCTGGATCGAACATGCGTCGTGTTTAATTGTATCCAGGTACATTTCCAACATCAAGCGAAAGTGACTTAAATATCTTGCTTCGACAAGAAGCATCCATGTCCTGCACCTCAATGATAGTCAGCGGGTCTCGCAGTCATGGCACATTGGAGCGGCAAGCCTCCCGCACATAAGGTGCCGCGTCACTTTTCCATTCGATGCGGCCCCTGACGCACGCGACTGAGGAGCTACTTAAGACGTAGGGCTTCTGAGGATACAGCGACATAGAGTGTAGGGTACAGCTCCGGGTCTTCTTGCTTTCTGGAACTTTTATCATTGTCACTCTGCATTCACATGTACCTGCCCAAGAATCTTCGCTACTTATATGGCTACAAGAAAAGACTTTTGTTGAGTCGAACTCTGTATTTGGATGTGTTCTTTCGGTATCATTCACGGGGTTGGGGGCTTGTCGAGGCTTCTCGCAGGTTTAGCTGCCGTGGTGGTGTAAGTTCCTGATTGAAGCAGCGGCTTTGGACGATCGTCGCCTCCTGCCAGGAACAGCTGTGCCTAGGTCTTCAGCCATGCTGCAAGTAGAGGGGAATAACAGAAGGGCAAGACTGTCTTCCCTTCAGAAGTTTGCAGGCAAACAGACAGGACAGGCTTCGCTTCGTATCGTAGGTCTCCAGACCATGGGCCCCAAAAACACTAAATTGAAGTGTCGTTGGGCGTTCTCCCTTCCCGGAGCGCCCCGCCTCCCGGGTATTGCTTGGGCTTTGCAGGTATTGATCAGCTGTCTGCCGACCATGTAAACTATTCCTTGTCTGGCTTTCGCCCCAAAGAGTTTCAGAAGACACCTTGCCAAGTTCCTTTGCTCGAAACGCACAGCCGATGCAGCTCCGGATGGAGAAAGCTCTCTTCCCTGGAAGCCCAAATCGTTCGCCTCATATGAAGTAACCCTGAGGTAAGAAAACCATTAATTATTGCCTTCATGGAGCCCGAATGGAACCCTTAAAGGAAAACTTAAAGTGTGTGTGTGTGTGTGGCTGGCTCTTTGTTTCTGGTTTCCGCTTGGATCTCTTTCGAAGCCTGTTTCTTTCGTTCTTCTCATATATTCCTCTCTGGACGTCGAACTGCTTGACTTTCAAAGCGAAGGCTGGAATCTCAGAAAGCAGCTGCTGCCTCTCTCGGGATCTTCAGGTTGGAGCAAGAGTCCGTAGCTTGCAACAGCGTGCTCAGCGCTTCTGAGAAGGGCCTGGAGCTCAAAGTTCTTGACTCTGAGGATATTGAGTCAGGGGTAGTTCTCGTCATTCTCGTTTCAGTAGGTTTAGGGATCAGGATTTAGCCTGAGTTCGCGCATCTCCGAGGGTGGCCGTCGTCAGGGTGCGCGAGAGTAATAATCAACCCTCTACTGTAAGTGCTAAACCTCCTTGGGTTTGGGGTCTACGGGTTTAGGGTTTAGGACATCCCTGAAGGTCCCTTTGCCCCACATTCAAAGCCTAAGACCCCGGACCCAAAAGTTCTTGAACGGAACTCAAATCCTCAAAGCCACCAATCCCTGTCCTTGATATCCTAAACTTTCCTAAACCCAAACACCCTAAACTGGACCCTACATGCTTGTTCCTGATCCTTATACAGTCTGATTTTTTCCGGTTGTTCTTGAGGCCGGCGTTGGCAACATGGCCTTGGCCTTTGGATGTCACTGGGCGCTGTGGCCGTGTCTGGTGGCAGCTAGGCTTTCGTTTAGGCTGTCAGGATTCGGGGCCGCATCGTTTGCTTACCCTGATCTCCCATGCTTGCTTGGGGCTGTTCCAGGGCTGAAACTTCTGGATTTGGATCTTAGTGGTTTAGGCTCTCGACGAATCCTGGACCCTGAATCGAAGAATATACTGCAAGCACTGAAATGTCCCCCAGATGTACGCGGAAGTAACAGCGGCCAGTCTGCAGGGAGTTCTATGTGGAGCTGGCTCATTGATGTTCTCAGATCATGGGAGGGCTTTCCGTTTCATGCTGATGCAGTTTTGTTGAGCAAGAATATTATGGCTCTCTTTATGTAGAGACTAGGACTACGAGTACCACTACTGCTACCGCTACCGCTGCTGCCACGGCCACTACCACTGGCACTGGCACTGCTACTGCTACTGCTCCCACTATCACTCTGCCTCCTGCTGATCCTGCTACTACTACTACTACGACTACTACTACCACTACTACTACTACTACTGCTGCTGCTGCTGCTACTACTACTACTACTACTACATACTACTACTGCTAATCACTATTACTATGACTAATTACTATTACTATTGCTACTACTAATTCTATTGCTGTTACTAGTATACTATTACTACTACTACTAATAATTTAAGGGCTGCCGCCACTGCCGCCGACCCCGAAAGCTGAGAGGTGACTATCCAAGGAATCAGGTGTTGAAAGCAGTCAACCCTGATACACGGAGGTAGTGACATGAAATAATAAGATAGGGCCTGCAAGTCTTGTAAGCGGAACGATCGCATGAGCACATGAGTGATGCGGCGAAGTATTCGGACTGACGCAGTGCTCAGCTCTCGGACATTGTGTGGGCATGTTTCATCAACCCTGTGACTCAGAGGCAAAAGGCA
>BGNK01003576.1:0-42623 GCA_003297005.1 Symbiodinium sp. clade A Y106
CTTACATACTTGCTCCATAAGACAGTATAACAGTCAGTATAAGTGTATAAGTTATAAGTAGTATAAGTAAGTCAGTCAGGAAAAGTATACACTGTATAAGTCCATAGCCCATGGACCTGTGTGGTGGGTGATGGGTGGTTGGTGGGTGATCAGTGGGTGGTGGTGGGTGGCGAGTCGGAGGCTGGGGATGCTGGGCGGTGTGATGGGTGATGTGTTTGGTGCTGGGTGGTGCTGGGGCAAGTTGGATCAAGTAGGTTGGTGCTTTTTTTGTCGTGTGTGATTAATCTAAATGCCCTTTGTGGACTATTAGTGTGGCCGGGCTCGTCCTAANTTGGTGCTGGGTGGTGCTGGGGCAAGTTGGATCAAGTAGGTTGGTGCTTTTTTTGTCGTGTGTGATTAATCTAAATGCCCTTTGTGGACTATTAGTGTGGCCGGGCTCGTCCTAATATATAGATATATATATAGATATAGATATAGATATAGAAAGATAGATAGATGGATAGATAGACACCTCATGCAATATTCACTATTTACTAATATTTACTATACCAATACACACACTTCTCGCTCGGTGGAGCCTACGCGAGGCACGATAGATCTAAGCTCGCTCCAGCTCAAGCAAGCAGCTCCGGATCCGTACGATCTATACGGGTGTCTCCAGAGATGAGCACGCGCGGTGGTAGCCGCAGCATTCGTTCGGCATAGTCTTTGGCTGCATCTCCCGGTGCATCCGGCTGAGTCCAATTAAACTCAAGCCTCGGAGCTAACTAGCACAGCAGTGTGCACTCTGAAACCATCACGCACTGTGCATGTCCGCATGACTTCGGATCTCCAAGGCACTGCGACAAGTCTGCGAGGGAGCGGTACAACTCCAAATTGACACCTGGCAAGGTGTTCTATCAGTCTTGTCACGCTGGTGCTCAAGGTTATCACATTGCTACCTTCTATTCATGTAACGACCCTATGTTAGCACCCGTTCGTGAGCCGGTCTCAATGTTACTTGCCATTCCTTATTCTGACTGATACTGTCCACTGCAAGTCACCATGTCATTTCCCCTGCTTAGCAGAGGCTACTCAGATGATATGCTTGAACTGCGAGCACTGTGTAGTACAGTGTAGTGCTTCTTTCCGCAGCGATCAACCACATGCCACATGCTGCGGTGTTTAATCGGAAAACATTCACCGATATCCTTGGCCGCTGCTCGGTGTTGTCACTCTTTGGTCTTATGCTGACCCGTAACAATGTACCTGCTGCATTGCTGACAATGGAACACACAACCATGGTAGTTGTTAGTGTGCTCCATGCAAAGACTGGGCCGCCTGCACATGGACTCAGGACACGGACAGCAGGAGTGTGGCTGAGCTAGCCACCGGAATGCTTCATCTTCGCAACATAGTGAAAAAAGATGTCCATCACGTGCCCAAGGTTGTTCGCACCTGGGGCCAAACAACACACTGCAGTTGTGAACTGCTTTCTCGCAGAACCCAAGAGCCTAAAACACAAAGCAACAGCAGTGCCGCTCCCATGCGGATGTTGTCGCTCTTCTTCCTCCGGTTGTTTGCTGATTCGCCTCTGTTGTTGTAATAAGTTCATAGTAATGCCGGTACGATGACGAAGAGCAGCAGCAGCGGCAGCAGCGTGCTGCTGTACTAGTACTAGTAGCAGTCGTCGTCGTCATAGTAGCAGTGGTCGTCGTCGTCGTCGCCGTTGTTGTTCTACTGACTGGCCACAGCGCAAGGACTATTGGCATCACTCTGTGGCTACACCGCCTGGTTGCGGTATCGTACAACCTCAAAGACTTTGACCGTGAAAGCCGGGCCTTTGGTGGTCAGATACATGGCCACGAGGAACCGCGTGCCTGCGCTCGTAGAAGAGTCCGCCGACGAGAGGTCCTGGATGAGGCCCTCCGTCTTAAGATAGTTCTGGAGAGATGCCACGCCGGCATACTTAATGACCTCAACGCAAGACACGTCATTCCGAACCGTCTGGGTGCAGGACTCCAGACACAAGCCAGCTTGTTCATGCACTGCCTGAGGTCGCAGCATAACTCAGGTAACTGAGCGGTTTGCTTGCATAGTCTTTCTGCAAATTCGGCAGGACGAACTGGAGCCACACGGCCGGGCGGGCCCTGAGATGCTCATGCGAGAGGAGACGGTAACCTTATAAACACTGTCCGACGAAGGAAAAGGAAAGCGGCTCTGAAGGCTCCACCATGACAAACTTTGACAGCCGCTCTGGCGGCCACGCAGGGGGCTCTGCAAAAGACTGGTTCAAACCTCGCAACACTTGCTGCAATGCTCGACGGATGTTTGGTTGCAACTTGCAAGCACAACTAAGGCTGCTGTCAAGTAGACAGGGAGGCGACACTGACATTGTCAGGAAACACAAAGCAAACATGCGATTGGTGCAGCCATGTGCAGCCGCTCTGCAGGGCTCGCTGCCCTTCACGGCGCGGAAGGCACGCTGAACCTTCTCAAGCTGTTCCTGGCAGCATACACACTTCGGGGGCTTCGATCCTTAACGTCACCAGACGGCCGGTTGAGAACAGACCTCCACGGGTTCCGGTGTGATGGTCACGACGTGCAGGTGCTGCGGGCAATATGTGCGCCTGACGCAGCCCGACCAGCGGACTCTGCGCGGGCGAGTCACGTCCATAAGCATAAAGCAGTTTATGAAGCCAGGAGCCAGGCAGGCTAGTACAAAACACAATAGCAAGTCACATCATTCACCGGATAGTTGTGCGAGGTTTCAGGTCTTTACAGCGGCCAAGCTGCCGAAAATAGTCTTGCAGCGCATTCACCACATCAAGTCCTTTTGCCTCATCAGGTCGAAGACGTGGAGAGCTCCAGTCAAGACAGCGGCACTGCCAAGATGCCTTCGGCTCTACGATCAAAGTTTGATAGTTGCCCGTGGCAAAGTTGTTGACGCCTTAGACGCCAGAACTCCCGGAGTACCCAGCGGTGCTACTGGTCGTTGTGCTTATGCCCCCTGTCCGACAATTCTACTCCTGCTATTCTTGCTCCATGCTCTTATTACCAAGAGACGACTTTCAGGATTTGCGAGGTAGTTCAGGACCTGGAGCACGCGCCGGGCGGGACTCTGCAGATTCTTCTCATGCTCGCCTTGACTTGGAATAGCACAGCATGCATTGTGGAAGGCGTAGAAAGGGCCAAAGGTGCGCACACTGACGGCTTGTTGCAGACGAGCAGCTGTTGATTGCATGTACTTCCTTTTCGACAAACTTCCGACTAAATAGTGGCTCTGCAAAAAAATCTGAGAATCGATCGACTGCCTCGTCAAACACCCGGCTTGCAAAATTAGCATAGTACACCTCGGATCACAGAGAACTCGATTTCAAATCCTAGATCCGGAAGCTTTAGTTTTCGCTGCATGCACTAAGCCACCCACAACTAACCATGAGCCCGGTGGCTGTCGCCTCCTGATCTGTGTACGCATTAGATCCACCACCAGACTCGCCGAGAAACTTGTCGAAGCCAGTGGGATCGGGATATTTTTTCCTGAGCACAGCAGACTCAACGAGAGCCACCTCCAAAGCATGCATCCGAAGCGCGAAGAAGGCTTGAGATTTCAAAGACCTTGCAGTCAAAGCCAGGGTTCGTGCCAAGGAAGAGCATGTGCTCGCAAAAGTGGGCCAAACCGGGCAGCTCCTGCAGACAGCAGCCTCCATTTACTTCAACCTGGGCCCGAAGAAACAGGACAAGCAGCCCGGACTTCGTGGCAGTCCTTCGGCTCAAACATCGAGCCGGCTCGAACTGCCACAGCAATCGCGGCTTGAGTAGCCTTTTCTTCCTGTATGTTCAAGACCTGCAACCAGCAGATGCGGTGTTAGGCGACCTAAGCCGATCAAATCTCTCGGCGACAGTGTGTCTCAGCAGCCTTGATGCCATTGGGCAGCTCAGCGAACCTCGAGTGAGCCGTGTCTTCTGCGTCTGCCATGAAGCACCACTCAGGTGCTTGTAATACACTGGGAAGCTCACCCCACGCAAAATGACTTCAGCACATGTTCTTATCGGAAGCTGAACATTGGGGTGATGGTCTGGTCCCTCGGATAAGCATTCTGGCTAGAACTATTGCATGGACTACACGGAACCTCCAGGAAAGTCCGTGGGCTTATCAGGCAGTGTTGCGAAGGAGCAACTGATAAAGGCGTGAGTCTGCCAGCGGCTTGTCGGTCAGCTGGGTCACCTTTTACAAGCGCGAAAAAGCAGCCAAGCACCAACTTGTCCTCTCACATCTCGCAGCCTGCGTTGTCTGCAAGGCCCCTTCAGCCAAGAGCCATGCCCAAAGCAAAACATGGAGACCTCCAGTGCGGCACGATTGAACTGGTCGGCAGGATGCCTCTGGCAACAAGCCGAGGCCCGAACGCATGCAGAGTTCTTGCTGCTGCAATATGGAAGGGGGTACGGTTTCGGTTTCCGGAAAAGGCTGCTTGAGCCTCCGGTATACAGACTGTGCGCTTGGAAGTTGAATTCTCTGCTCGTGGCCCGCGTGAAGGCCACTCTGAGGCCTGAGGCCCTTTTTCGAACCTTGCACCGGAACCGTCACACCAGACGCGGATGTCAAGCGCTGGCGGTTTACGAAAGGAAGTGTCGAAGATCCGGTTCTGCTCCTGGAATTATCGCAGAATCAAGCCCATTCCCTGCACGCTTTCGAATGTAGAAACCACCAGGCTGTAGCCTTCAGTATGAATGATATTAACTCCGCGTATTGCCTTTGGTGATTCCAGATCAGAGTCTGTACAGCTTGCGCACACGCGCCTACAGGCTTAGCAAGCATCCAAACACACGCCAGCCAAGCTCGAAAACTGTGCACCTGCATGAGTGACCCCTCTGTTGGGACACGAGCCACAGGATTTGCACAAGAATAAGCCACAAACTTGTTAAAAGCTAATGGCGGGTATTCCTGTCTGACAGGAATGTGGATTGCAAGCAGATTGTGGAAGACCGTCTACATACATTGCTGCAGACCTCTGCCCGAGACGTCAACAAACCAGCAACCTCTGGGGAGCTTAGCTCGCATTGAGCAATTCTGAGAAGGAGCATTGCACTCGTCCCCAAATTCGCTGAACGATGTCCACGGGTTTGGACATCAAGTATGGAAGGCAGGCTCGCATTACGTTGGTCTTGAAGCCCAGCTCATGGAGAGATCCTGCCAGTGCCCAATAGCATCTAGTGGGTCATCACCTGTATGGTTGGGCCTCGTAGGCCATCTTGACAACATTTTTGCAAATGTAATCATTTTCTGTATCTGAAAGAAGTAGATGCCAACATCTGACTGAGGCGGAAATCCATCACAGAACCAAGAAGATATCAACACAAACAACTAGCCCATAACACACACACACATATACATACATACATACATACATACTTTCTTCGCACGCCGCAAGAAGGTCTCTCGCGATGCGAGGGCGGTAGCAACCGGCGTGTCATGGACGCATGCCATCTGTTAGCCAAATGGCACCCCGGAACTCAGCTCTCGATCCTAAAGCCTGCCATACAGAGCACACATAACATGACAAGTGTAACACATCAACCAACCAGTATCCACTAATAATACGAAAAGAAGGTGATGTTCGGTATTGTTGCCATCTTAAGTGCTAGGCGTTACCGCCCCTAATGCAGCACCAAGTGGCATCACAGCGCGCAGAGCTGGCAGAGGATTTCCCTAAAACATGGACTCCGTTGCAACTCCTATTCAGAGCAACAGAGCAACAAAAGCGCCTGGCCTATGACGAAGACACAGAAATCAGACTGCAACCATGTCTAACGTAACCAGTGGTAACAGAAATTAACCCTCCACAAACCGCAAGGTCCAGTACTTGGCACTTCGTCCGGCCGGAGGCTGGAAAAGAGTGGCGCATGTACATATGCTAACAACTTGGAGATCACGAAGCCTTCCTTAAGAAGAACAAATACGAATTTTGTTGTACACACCGCAAATCTGAGACTGACAACGGTTGAGTTGGTATGTTGTCATCTGTCACATTGTTGGCCAGAGCAGCTCTAAAATGGCCATGCAAGCGCGAGGGGCCTATGTGATACACAACCGAAGAAACGATGTACCTTTGTGAAGTGGTTTGGAGGCCTTCACCCGTGTAAACTGGCATGTATACTGCACTGCTCCACTGCACCTCATGATGAACCTTGCGGCCTGCCTCATCAAACCGGTTGATCTGTAGTGGCAAGCGCTGCGGTAACGCATCACGGGCCATGATGGCATGGCGGGCAGCCTGATTGCGCCAAGCAATGACAAGCTTCTGTAAAGAAAGGGATGCTCCTGCAGGCTGACTCGCAGACAACGGCACTGAGACGATAAGCGGCCACAGGCTGCCCTGATCCACACTGCGCACAGAGGAAGAGGATGCAGACTCTTCTCTGGATTGCCAACTGTACCCTTGGAGGACAAGTCTAAAACAGAATCTTGAAGAAAGTGAAGGAATTCACCCGCATCCTGTTGCACGTGAGGATTGGGCCACAACGAGACAAGTTGTTGCCAAGCGCACACGGTCCACAACCGAACTCGTTGTGGACGCCGCAAAAGCCAACTCGATAAGCGGTGCAGGTTCCTACTGGCTATACGGAAACCCTCCGGGATATGAGCTATGGCCCAGTACATCGCTAGCAACACTGAGTTGGCGTAGCAGTGCATACTATCATTGAGTAAGGTAAGCTGTAGTACCGAGCCCAGTGTGATGATTAGAGGCCTTGCACTTGCTTCTCGATTTGTTGCGCGAGTGGGCTGCGACCCAATTTGGACGGCCTCATTGTCATGCCAATTAAGTGAGTGCTGCCGTTGCGACAGAGGCGATGCAGGAGACCATACATCTGCTGGCTGGCTTGGGAGCGGTTCTGAATTGATAGCAGAAACGGCACTACTTCCGATGTGTGCTTCGCCGTCAGCGGCCGCATCGCGTGGAAACGGCCTATCACATCCGGGTAGGTGCACAGCTGCTGAATATTCAGAACCGCCTGGACCACCTCGGTGTGGAGGAGCGGCTGGAGGGTGTCGCGAACGTGTTTCTTCGAGGCGGCATCCCACTTCAGGTAAACGTAAGCGTCGTTCTCGGTCAACCCATACTCGCGGGCTTTCTCGAAGGTGTCCTTGGTCTCGGCATCCTCCATTTTGATAAGCATGGCGTGCAGGCTCGTCCACAGGCAATAGAAAAGAACGTTCCGGAGAGGCTGAGTCAAGGTGGCCGGAGCCTCCTCCTTCGTCTTTTTCCACTCCTGGGCTGTCTGAAAAACGTCGTGATGGCCCACTGATTGCCCGTGGCCTCCGTCTGAAGAAACAGGATGAATTCCTGATCCAGATTGCTGATGGCAACCGTGTCCTCCAGCCTGATGACCATCCGCGTGAGGTTGCGAATGATCTCCTTCAGGGCCTCGGGGTCCTCTTCGGTCTCTTTGGTCCGATCGTTCCCGCGCTTGCCTGCCTTGCCGTGTTATAGCTCCCTTGTTGCGGACGCTGGGGTGCAAGGCAGTCATCTCCGACGGCTTCACTGCAGCAGCTGAGCTCTGAGCCTCCTGGTGTGGCGGTGGGCTCGGCGGGGGAGGCTGTGGCTGTCGGCTCGCCCAACCTGTCCTTGGAAGGTTCCGCATGGCCCTTGCCAGAGTGAAGGGCCTCCCGCTGCTCCAGTTGGAGTCCTTTGGCCTCGCCCTTGGCAAACTTCGTCTGCTCCTGTCCCTCCTGCTCGCTGGGACCCGTGCCACGCTTCTCGCGCTCCACATCCATGTCCGTCTCCCTGGGTGTTTCGCTCACGGACGGTGGCCCCGTCGAGGGAAGGGCCAGTGAACTGCGGCTGTGCTGGGCCTTCTGCATGCAGGTCCCGAACTGGGCGAGTTCGGCTGTAGCTTCCTGGAGCTGCAAGTCTGCCATCTCGCAGCGTGGCCTGCGTGGGATCAACTGGGGAGGAGAACCTAGCTAAAAAGTGTCCACACAACCAAAGTACCGGACAAGTTTGAGCATGCTGCTGAGGCCTGGTCTTACACCACTCACGGCACCACTCACACGGGCGTAAGGCTCTACCGCGTTCTCGGGCCCATTCTCGGACAGCTTGCTGGTGCTGGGCAACGTTAGCATGCGCCTTTACCGCGTGCCTAGAGAAACTAGGTCCAGTGCACCATTGCCAACACTCAGGATAGGTAAAACAACGGCGTGCTGTTGGACAACGTATCAAGGGCGGGCTCTGGCTGCGCTTCTGGGTCGGGCTGGCTGGTCCGAACCTCTCCCGACGCGGGCACCCCTTCAGTAGAGGGGCTCGGATCAGCTTTAAAATGTACAATAAGTGGTGCAGGCGGGGTATGTGCTGTTGGCGGGGAATTTAGGGCATGACTTACCCGTGAAGTGTCCAAAGAACGCTGGCCAGGCATTGAAACGTCGGAGGCAGAATCGGCACTGTGGGAGCCCATTAACGGAGTACTGCCGTAGGGAGTCATCATTGCGATTGCGGATGGTGATGTTCTTTTCTTTGGGGGCTCTGGTGTTGGGGTGCTGTTTGCCTATGTGAACGTTGAGGGCATGAAAGCTGGGAAATTTTGGCTACACGTCGGACAGGTGTGTACTGCTGGCACAAGTTGGGTCACCTCCACAAGCCGACCGTGCACATTCGAGTCAGCAGAGGGATCTTTCGAACAAGGTGCTGGGATGGCGGTCTGGTCTGAACAGTAACGCAGACACGGGGCATTGTTCAGGGTAGAAGGATAAGGAGTGCCGGGGTACTCCGCCGTCCCCACCCCGCCGTGAGAAGGCAGACGCAGAGAACGGGTCGAACAGAAATCCCTCGACAGGCCTAGAGACCTGGATCAGACGCGTGTCACTGGAGCCTGGGACAGCAAGCACATTAAGGGAGAGGACACGCGTGCGGGCATGATTGCGGACAGCCTCCTCCGGCGCGACAAATGCGATGTTGGCAGGGGCTGTGTGCAAACGAGCTGCAACATCCTCCCGAAAAAGCGGCCGGCGGCCGGGAGGCACACAGGAAGTCATAAGCCAGACCGTGTCGTCATAGGCAGCATTGGGCGCCCAACCTGGATTCCATCCATGAGCCGTGGAAAGGAGATCGGCTAGGCTGGCCGTATAGTAAATGCCGGGCTGGCGAACGGGACGCACACAATGACGTCGCTTGAGAGAAGGTCATAGGCGGCGTTCGGGGGCAAAGCCCATGGGAGGTCTCGAAGGTAGATCTCGACATGCGCGTCGGCAGGCAGGCCGGCGGCCTGCAACAAGCCCTCACGTCTGGCAACACTGGAGATCTGCAAGGCAAAGACAAAGCCATTTACCCGAGAAAAGTCAAAAACGACTACAATCCCGCTGGGCGGCCAGAGCGGCAACCCGACCCCTAGGACGGACTGAGGGTGTGCCGAACGCAAACGACAGGGCAATAGTCCTGGGCTAGCACAAGAAAGGAGCCCGCAAGGTAGGCGGTGGATGGCGCAGTGGAGGCCCCAGAAGCCGACCCGGTCTCGGTCGGCGGATCCTCGGCCGGGGCGGCATTATTGCCAGTAGCAGGGGGTCCGGTTGAGGGTGCTTCCTGTGCAGCAGCTCCAAACGAGGAGGAGCCTGCAGCATCACCCGTGCGGATGCTCCGCACAAACACGAAAGCCTGCCGGAGGCCTCAAACCTAGCCAACACGCAGCATCACGTGTAGCTAGGCAGCCTTCGCCCCGAACAAAAAACCCAGACCGGCATCGGCCTGCCTAGCATCAAGGAACAGGAAAGATCCTAAGTTCGGCCCCGGCGGAATGGCCTCGGATCGGCAGTCGGCCGCTGCAACCTTCTCAAAGAGCTTCCCCTGATGGACGACGTCACTGAGGGGGTCTGACGGAAGGCCGAAACTAACCGCAGTTACATCCCTCTGCATGTGGTTAGCAATGGAGAAAAGGGCAAGGGATCGATGCATGAGGGAAGGGCCCCGCAGAAGGCGGAAACCACCTTTAGGAAGCTTACGCCTGGGACCATCCCATGTCAGCGGCGGCCTATCACAACACGCAGCAGATGCTGCAATCGCAATTTAATGATCGGGAACGGGGAGTCCCAGGTACACGCATGTAAAACCCGGCCCAACGGCGAAGTTTTGCCCGGTAATGGCATGAGAAGAAGCCGCAGCAAAGCCAGCAAGAGCAAGGCTGCCATTGTGACCCCAAACGCAGCTGGGTGGGCGGCCCACCAGTCACACCAATCACGCCATTGAAAGAGTAGGGGCTCCCCTTCTAAACCATCAGTCGGGGCAGGGCCGGGCCTAAACCTGAAAGAGGAACAGGAAAGTAAGCCACCTGAAACGGCTGAGTCGCCCGGCGTGGACCGAGCTCATTGTGCACAGGGCCGAGCCTGGAAATAGCGGTTACTTCCCCAGAGCCACCGATTTAGTTATTAGGCACCGTTGATCCCATCAGGCGAGAGAGGACCTGGACCCGGGAAATCCAACGCGGAACATCCGGGGAAGCACAAGAAGTATACTGCCTGCCCAGCGCGGTCACTACCCCAGAGCCACCGATGTAGTTGTTAGGCAGCGCTAAACCAGAAAAGGGCTGGGCATACGATAAGTAACGGCACAGACCGAGAGGAAAAGAGGCCAGCAAGAAACCTAGCGCAGCACACGGCGTGGCCAAGGAGACGACACCGCCAAGAAGGCAGCTCGCTCCAATGGCAGAGGAGACATGGTCGAGCCTCAAGGACTCCACACCAACAGCCCAATGGTGCAGAGCCTCGCGGTCGCCAGCGAGGGTGACAAGGCACGTGGCCAGGGACGGGCCTGCAAAAGATGCCAAAGTAGGGGAGGCCATGGAAGCCGAACTATGTACAGACCCCTGACGCGAGGAAATCCAAAAGGGACCTATACCGCACTGTACAAAGCCCGGCTCACCAAACGGAGTCCCAAGTACGCGCCAGCATCCACAAATTCTCACTGGAGCGACCGCCGAGGGGGGAACAGAGGGCAATGCGAATTCTCTGCAGCTAGCCGCCAGCACCTGCGGGCCCCAAAACATCGCCGGCACCTGGAACACCCCGGCCGCGGATAGGCCTGGGGGTGCCTCGTCCCATTCTTCCTCTGTGTCCAGGCGGATCGGCACCTGAACCTTGGTGGCTCCCTGCGTGACGGTAGCGAAGCCCAAAGGGGGTAACAGCTTTGGTCACGGCGGTGTCCACCATACCATCGACTGAGGTGCCTCCGTATGGCCTCCAGAACGGCTCTCCAGCTATGGAGCCACCCGCGCAGAAGGCGAGATGGAGTTGGTGAGCTTCGATCGTGAAGGCTCCATGCGGGGAAGCCATGTACGGGTCTCTGGGGCCGATCCTGCATGGCTCTGCCCACGGTGAACTTCGGAAGGAGCAGCAGGTTCGCCACCAAAGGCAGGTGCAGCGGGGGGCGGAGCTCCACCTGGGAGACCGCTCGCCTGAAGGCGTAGTGCCATGGCATAGCGGAGCATCGATCGTGTCCGAGTCCACGTTCATAAAGGGCGGGACTGGCGCGGTGGGCTGGAGCGGGCGCAGCAGTCCTCGCATCGAGGTCCCATGCCAGGGGCCCACAAGCATGTACCACATCCAGAGCCTCTTGCAGAAAACCGCCCGGGTGGCACTCTGGCTCGGTCGCCGGCGTGAACATTGCTGGCAACGCTTCTCTTTCTCCTCCTTGAGCTTCCTCAGCTTGACGTCCGCTTTGTGCGTCCCGGTGAGCGCCTTTTGCAGACCCGGTAACGTCCCTCCCAAAGAGGGAGCCTCGGGCTGCTCCTTCGCCGGCTTGGGCTGGGAGTCGATCTGGTCGTACCTGTCCTTGCCCGGACGCGAGGCTTTGGCCCCTGGCCAGAGCTTCCAAGGCCGCGTAGAAGGCGCCGGGTAAGAGCCATAGGAGTCCCACTCTTCCCAGCCGTCTTTGTTGTCCTTCCACTGTGGTCTTAGGCGGGGCCCCAAGGATCGCCTACGCCGCGCGATCCTCCTTCGCAGCTTGGCTCGGTGAGCCCTTTGCCGCCGATGCCAGCACGGGCTCGGACGGTTCGGGCCTATGGCGGCACGGAAGGGCCTACGTGCGTACTAACGCACAACTGGGGCGTGCAGCAATCCCTCCCTGCGAGGGTCGATCTGAGCCCTATACATACATGCATATATACATACATACATACATACATACAGACAGACAGACAGACAGACAGACATACATACAAACATACAGACAGACAGACAGACAGACAGACAGACATAGAGACATACAGAATCATACAGACATACAGACCGACAGACTGACAGACAGACATTTCTAGGGAAGGCGACAAGAGTAAAGAGCTTCCTTGTTCCTTGGACGTCGATCTGTCACACACACACACATACACACATACCTCTTGGGACACAACAGAGAACAAACCAGATACGTTGCTCTGCCCTGTGATGTAGCGAGGCTACGTCCGTTCATGTTTGCGATGAAAGAGCCATCCAGTTTTGCAGGCAGAGCGGCTGAAGACATGTGTTTTATGGTTAGTTAACATCGTGGACAACTCCCGAATTTGTTTTTGGGTTCTTATGTTTTGGCAACTGAAACTCTTGCATTGCAGAGACAGTCGGAACGCGAGATCATGTAGGTATCTACTGTCACAGGTCCGCTACACGTAGCTTGGTCGGAGACAATACACGCTTGAATGAAGGCTTTGGAATGCAAAAATGACATGCCGTCCCCGGATGCTAGCTCATGGAATTTGAAGGGCCGACTGCGGGCTGTGGGACCTCAGCCGCGCTGGAATTTTCCTAAATCTGACCCTTGCCAAACCCGAAGTTTCGGGACAGTACAGAAGCGTTTCAAGGCCATCGGACTTCAAAGTACTACAATGTCTGGAGTCTTTGCCGGCACAATCGTGTATCATGAACTCGTTCCACAACCGATAAGTGATGCAAGCTTGTTTTCGCTCATCAAACATGCATAAACGCACGCCTACCACACCATACCATACCTTACCCTACCCCTGCCCAACCAGACCACACCAGACCATAATTAATTACCTACATACATATATGGACACAAAGAGAAAGGCGGCGACCCGCTGAACCCGAACCCATCTGGCAGAGACAAGATGTCTGCGGCCCCGCTTCTCGCCTTCCACGAGTGCGAAACTGGTCAGCAGCGACCAGAGCACCGGGCTTACTCGCACCTCGTGGTCGGTCATGATGGCCGCCATCCGGTGAAAGTACTCCGGGGTGCGAGCCGAAAAGTAGTCTGCCCGCGATTTAAAGAGCTGACTCCAGAGCGCTTCGTCGCAAGTGAATACGCAACACAGTCCCAGCACCCCCAAGCGGTGCGGGAGGGACGGGCTGGTGTCCGTGCATAGGCCTTCTGCACGGTGCAGATCCACTAAAGCCTGGCCGAGCACATCTGCGTCATGGTTGAGCGCGCCGCGCATAGCCAAGCGAAGCTGATCGACCAAGAGTTGTGGCAGCTCCAATGCCATGCCAGCATCGATGAATGTGAGCTTGGGCTCTTTGCCATGCTTCATGGTCACCAAGATGTTGCCTGGATGCAAATCTGCGTGCAGGAAGTTGTCAACCAACACCATCTTGGCGGCTTGATCAGACAGGATGGACCACACTTTGTGGCGGAGCACCGGGTCCCTCTCATGTTGCAGGAATAAGGACAAAGACTGCCCCTCCACAAGTTCCATTATCAAGATCTTTTCGCTTGCAGCAAAGACCTCGGGCACCTGGGCAACGCTGTTCTGGAGATTTTCCGCGAAGCGTCTGAGGTTGGAGGCCTCGTGCTGCAAGTCGACCTTTGCAGTTTGGCTAAGTCACTTGTCCGACAGATTCACTCGACTCAAGATTCCTGCTCCTCCCCATGACCCTACAATGATGTAATGACATGTGCAGTCTAGGTCTCGTAATAGGGGGGAGCGCTGAAACGTAGAGAAGGGCCAACTCAGGTGCAGTCTTCGTGAATCCTGCCTGGCTCAGCATGTAGTGCTTGAAGTCTTTCAGCGCACTCTGCAGCATCAGCCACTTTAGGCTTGGCCACAGTGTTTCCGCAACACAAGCAGCACACCTGACCGGGCTAAAGTGCCTTGTTCAAGAACCCCCAATCTATGCATGACGCGCGCACGAGACCAGGAGACATTGCCTGAGGAATTGAAAGTCCAGTTGTAGGAACTCCTCCACGTTGTCCCGGCGGATTTTGATGGCCACAGGGTGCCCATGCAGAGTTCCTTCATAGACCCGGGCAATGCAGCCAGCTCCAAGAATTCCTTGCAAAAGCTCACGTGTGTGTTCGCGTGCATGTGGTTATATAACGCAGGACCCCCGGGTCGTGTCTTCTAGCTGCCGGCGGAGCTTCTATGAAGTTTGGCACCTGGCATCGTTGCCTCAACGATTGCGGCATCTTGCTCCGACGGTTGAGCACTCACCTGTGCCAGCCCAAGTCCGATACGAGACAAGCGACTGCACACGTTTTATCAACGAGGCCCTGATGAGTTTTGGCGCTGACGTGTCGCAGGGTACAGGCCGGCGAGAACAAACGGACCACTGCTTCCAACTTCATCCAGGTCGCATGTTCGTGAAGAACCCCCATTGCGTCACACAGCTCCGCAGAGAGGAGATCTCTCCGAGACGATAACCACTGTCCAAGCCTTCAGTTGTCTTGCAACAGTCGTGCAAGTCCGACACTTCCAGCTTCATGTGTTGCCTTTGTCTCCAGACGGGGTCAGACGGATTGAGCCAGGTGGCTTGATGAAAACCGGCCCTGACGCGTCCATGCACACTGCGATCCTGACAGAGTGCACATGAAACATCAGTCCAAGCAGCCTTAGCCTTAGCTGTATGAGTGCTTCATATCGTGCTTCACTGCACATTCCAAGGATCTGATCTGGGCTGTTGGAAAACAGAGCAGGTGCCCAAATCCTGCACACAAGGCACTCTGAAACCACGCGAAAGGTGCAAAGCTTTGCTTCGGCTCTCCTCGAGAGCTGGGCCGCCCGGAGTGCCAGGCGCCGCCTCCGCTCATCCGCCGCCACGTAAACGGCGCCAAGGCCGCCAAGGCCGCCGACCACGCCGAAGGCGCGGAGGGGCAGACGCCGCATGGCTGCGCGAGCGGCTCCGAGATGGGGTGGGAGACGGGGTACAGGAAATCAGATCCAGCTTTGACCAAGGGTTTCTAGGACGTCGGTGGGGCATTCTTGAAAAGACTTGCTTTCCGCTGGTGTCAACATAATGAGCCTGTGAGAACCCGGCCCCCATCGGCCCATCCAAATGGAAAGCTATAAGCAGGGGTCCAGCGGTGATGGGCAAAACACAGCACCTGATCAATAGCCAGGCAGACCGGGAGGTGGCGATGGGCCCCTTGCCTGGGCACATTCTGAAGTAGCACATGCTGGTGTGAATCAGCCGACTCCTAAGTGCGGAAGTCCGAGCACTTCAGGTGTTACCACTCCCACCACTACTTCTGCTGCTGCTGCTCCTGCTGCTGTACTACTGCTACTGCTACCGCCACCCCCAGTCCCAGCCCTAGTCCTAGCCTACTCCTACTCCTGCTCCTGCTCCTACTCCTACTCCTACTCCTGCTCCTGCTCCTGCTCCTGCTCCTGCTCCTGCTGCTGCTGCTCCTGCTCCTACTCCTACTCCTACTCCTACTCCTGCTCCTGCTGCTGCTGCTACTGCTACTGCTACTGCTGCTGCTGCTGCTGCTGCTTCTGCTTCTGCTGCTGCTGCTGCTGCTGCTGCTACTGCTACTGCGCTACCAAGCTACTGCTACTACTACTACTACTGCTGCTGAAAATCACTGCGGCTACGACGACGACGACAAGATGGCGGATACTATCATTACAACGAACTGGAATAATCGCAACAATGTTGCAATGCTGGGTCTGAGAGCTAGCGACCACCGTAAGACCAGTGCCGAAGCGCGGCCAATCACATGCATTCTTACCGCTACCAATCAAAGGCATACCAATGCAAACTAGGAACAGCACTTCCTTGGCAACCACCTATGTTCGCAGCCACGGCAATAAGTCCCCACCTGGCCAGGTTCTGGGTGGCGGGCGCGCATTGGGCCATTGTGCGAAAGCCAGTCATCTCCTCAGTCTGTACTGACTTCGTGCGTGGCGAGCTATGTCTGTACCATGAACGTCAGAGATCGCGCAAGCCGTGCCGAGTCCGGGGAACGAACTCTCTGCGGCGACCTCCGGCTTCCTGCTAAAACAAACTGGTGGGTTCGCAGGCCAATAGTGCAGCGATCTGAGTTCTGGGCACCGTTCTTACCTGTCGCATCCAAACGCACCCGGACCCCGAACTAAAAACACAAAGGACCGTGACCAAAGAAGCGAAGTCCAAGCAGCCGCTCGCTTCTTGGCCGCGCGTTTGGGAGCCTGGGCCTCGGGATCAGAGCGTCGCCAGGCTGAGTCGTTGAGACCGAGGCGCCCGAGGAGGCCACGACGCCAGCTGTAGGGCCTCCAGCGACACGGAACGGCGGAACCCGACCCAGAACTACTTACCAACATAGCTGCCCGAGCCGAGGGTCTGGCGAGGAGCAGGTTCAACTTGCTCCGTCTCAATCCAGGCCTGCATGATATGTCGACTGTGTCCGCCAGCACTGCGCTAAAAACGCGATCGCTGACTTGCTGTACTGGGGCACGGAGGAGCCGTTCTCATGCGAATCTCTCGAGCATCCCATCTACATGGTGCGGAAGCTGATGTCAGCCTGAACGTACCGATCTCAGTCCTGGGCATCCTGGATACGACATGATCTTCCTAGTCAACTTGCAATCGATTGCTCAATTGTCTCGGTGTGCTTCTTTGGTGCAGTGACGAAACGGGGTTCACCCGCAAACGCACGAGCGCAGTGCATCAGCTCAGCTGTCACTGTCCAAGAGCAAAGAAACGGCACACTCAATTCCTGAAGATGCGGGTGCCAAGTAGCCAGAGCGAAACAAACCAAAAGAGTCCATGAATGTGCACGGTAAGTCTTAGCACTTTGTACTTCAACACTCAACTGTCCCGCTTCAGGCTTCAAGAAGGTGCCGACAGGAGCTTTGCCTGTTTGGATCTGCTTCCGACATCCGACAGGGAAGCAACGGATGTTTTGGAGTCACACATGCAAAACCGGAGATAGCTCGACATGCTTATCCCCACCTCAACATGCCGCAGAAAATGCATCCGCATGCACCCGTCATGACATCGAGGCATACCCTTGTGCCACAACCCCAACAAATTTCTTCGAGGCCCAACTGCAATGTGCATGTTAGTAGCCAGCACCCGACTTCCAGGATTTGACTTCAAGCTCTAAGGCATCGATCATCCTACGCTGTGCCAGCTCTGTCTCAGACGGCAAGCTCGAGAGCCAACCTTAGATCATCATGGCGTGTGCAAGACTTTCGAGCTTGTTCACAGGAGCCTGCAAGCCCTGATTGCTTTCTCCAGTACATAGTGCCAGTGCGTGCATACGAACGCTGCCCTGCAAAGAGCAAAGCTGTGCTTAATCGCTGGCCTTCTCTTGACCACAGTGCAACCGGGGTCTTCATTGCAGAACTGCTCACAGCCTACAACACGCCTACGACCTACGATCATGCTGGTGTCGCACTTCGCACAGCACTGGTCTCCCATAGGCCGCCAAGCATCCCCAGAAGCGAAACTCAGGCCTTCGGCAGCGGGTCAATCGGAGGCCACTTGGACGAGTGACTTGAGACACCTGGGCCGACAGCGACCAAGTCCGGCCTTTACCTTTGACCTCTGTCCCGCACATAGTCTTCATCCAGCTTGCTAAGGCCATTGCGCCCACGTGCCCTTGGCATCCATATTCACACATGTGCTCCAAGAACTTGGAGAAATCTATCCTGAATCCAAGGGTTCGCCATGTGGCATGGAACACGACGCGTTCCAAAACTCTAACCCCGTTATAGATCCCTTTGTACTAAACCCTTAAGTATAGTAGCCCCTGGTGGTGTCAATCATTATAACCCTTAGCCCTTATAGCCTTATAGCCTTATAGCCCTCTTTACCCTAAACCCTGCACGGCCGCAAAGCGAGAACGGGGCTCGGCGCATCCCCGAAGACTTCCCAGGCCAGGGCTGTGTCCTCGGCGCTCAGCTCAACTGTAACCCAGTAAACTACATGCACAACAATGAGCTGTAATGTAAGACACTACAAGACACTATCCGATACTAGAAAAGAATTGAATAGAACGACATGTCTACATTGAAATCCTCCCAGATTGCCGAAAAGACTCCACCAATGTATGAAGCTGTGTGTGCTTGTCTTGGAAATCCCCGCCCGCGATGTCGTCCGCAGTGACGAAAGCACGGCCCTTCGCATAGGCGCTTTGGAAAATCCTGCAAAAGATACTCTTGACCACTAAGGCGTGCACTTCACGCAAGATCGCAAACCTGAGTCGTCTCTTCGGGGCACCTCCAAACAACCCTAAGGGAATTTAGCTCAACCAGAAACCGGCCGTCCTTTCAAGCTGCTTCCGCTCATCATCATCGATGAGTCTAGGCGGCTCCTGCCGAATATTCTCCTGAGCGATTCTGGAACACAGTCTTGATTCGTTCCCGGCCCCGTACCACTTAGCCTTCAAAGCTAGCAAAGATCAAGGCACCAGTTCGTGGGCGCCGATCCAAGCCAGCAGCTCTGCAACCACCCGATTGGATACAGTGGGGTAGGCCCATAGCAACAGCAGCCCCAGAGACAGCCCCTCGCTCCGCTGGGCATTGCTTGCACAAGCCCGAAGCCAGAGTCGCGCCCCACGGAAGAGTGCAGAGCAGGCGCGACGTGACTCTGGGTGAACTCCGAAGCTCGCTTCCTGCTCAACCCAACGGAAGAAGGTGGCCCAGGAGACTCGAGACAGCGGATCTCTGGAGATTTCCTCGTCGTCGGTTTGAAGGAGCTCATCTGGTTCTAACCTACCCCACTCCACCAGTCTCTGTCGGTGCATCTCCCTGTTAGCAGCGATTCGGTCCTCCTCAACATTTTTCAGATGAAGGAAGTGACGAAAGATGCGGCAAACATCTGCCTCGTACGGCT
Source organism: Symbiodinium sp. clade A Y106 (assembly GCA_003297005.1). NCBI lineage: Eukaryota > Dinophyceae > Suessiales > Symbiodiniaceae > Symbiodinium > Symbiodinium sp. clade A. The sequence goes on from BGNK01003576.1 coordinate 19,007, forward strand.
CAAACAAGATCGTTTTGAGCGGTACTCCTTTAATCTCTTGCTTGCGCATCTCTTCAGCGTTGGCACCTAGCAAGGCCACCTGCAAACCTTGAGCAATCCTGGACACAGCCTTGGGGATTCTCTCTTCTAACTTAGCTGGCACGCCATCAGATGGACTTCGGACAATTGCCGACCCAGGTCGCGCACCGGAGAACATCTGGGGACCCACCGACTCAACCGAGTTTCGCGTAGCGGCGGAAGACAGAGGTCTTGACAAAGCCGCTTTCGAGTCGCTGCGGCGCATGGGGCTCTGTGCGCGTTCTTTGTGCACCACGCCCTTGTCACCCTTACTCTTCTGTGTCGCACCCTCTCTGGTGCCTTTCGCATCCAAACGCTGCTGTTGAGCGTTGAGCCAGCAAGCCTTTCTCTCCCATTGGTGGTCCAATACCTGCAACATGCGTGCTTCAGATGCATTCCTCGCCGTAATCCTCCTTCCCAAGGCAGGTGCTGATGCGCATCTTTTCACCGCCATGGCTCATGGACATCGTACAACTGGGCTCACGCTGATGTTGTTACCAGGACTGGTGAGTGAGGACACTGCAATGAACTCGCCGGACCCCTGCCGTCAATCTAGCACTCCTGCAAGTACTTCTGCAGGTCTATCTTCGGTGAAGCGATTATGCCGCTCGCTATTTGCAGGCCGGCCGTATCCGCATCCAAGCAGCAGGATTAAGGGCTGTAACGGCTGTGCTTCGAAAATGTGTGCAATGCCACACATAACACGGGCGTGCGTAACCTAGATGTAAGATGAGCAATCGGAGAAGTGCTTTCTTTAGAGCATCAATGGGTGTGCCCAGACCCCTCGCCAGTAGACAAGCTTTTGCAAGCTGCTAGTCGCACTCCAGCAAAGCCTGCCTGGTAGTACCGGACGATGTGTAAGTGGGTAAGCCTAAGTTTGGGTGGCGAAAGGCAGACAGCCTGGATACTATGCTTCGTCGAGGAAAGAATGACAGTCGGACAAAGAATCCTCGCGATCTCTTCTTCAGCACAGCCGGGCAGCGAGTCTTCTCGATCTTTCTTTCGCGAGGAGTCTTTTCTTTCGCCAAGGCTATGGTGTAGGAGATTTCCCCTTACGCGAGGAGTCTTCTCTCTTCTTCAACACAGCCAGAAGGGGTCCACGCGGGTCGGCCCCCCGCGCGAGTTCGCGCACTGGGGTGCAAAGACAGGACAGACACAGTTGGTCTGAAAGAAGAGCCTCCGGTTCACCGACCACAACACCCGAACACCAGACCCCCAACCCGCCTCGTAGGCTAGGCTTCACACACCCCACCGGCTGGCTCCGACTCACAACTGCACTCTCTCTCTCTTTCTCTCTTGCTCTCTCTTGCTCTCGCTACCGGTAAGGGGAAGAGGCGCAGAAGCCCTCCCCCAGCAGGCGCATGCACACCCACATGTCCCGGCGGGTTGGATGCTCAGTTCATGAAGCAACAGTACACGACGCAAGAAGGTTGCAGCTTGAGGCACCTTTCCCCCACCGGCACGTCGCTGGCAACACAGACACACAACAAGCGAACTTGTACGACATGACTGAAACCCTCCAGCAACCACCATTAAGCTCAGGCCGGCACCGAAACAAACATCAAACCCGAGTAGGATAAGCTGCAAGTCGTAGGCTTTCGTAACTATCGTAACAACGCAGGTCTAAGGCTCTTGGAAAGCGATGTGCCCTTGTGGTTGTACGGCTTTGTGGCATGTAGTTGAAGTCAGAGGATCCCCCCAGGGCACGCAGACACCTTGGAAGACCATTTTATAAAAGCAAGGTGCTGGCGGGCATCCCCCGTTCTTCTCATGGCGTTGATACAGTGATACACTGTTACCCACGCAGGCTCGCTCTTTCTTTCTCTAGGGCATTAGTCCTGCCACAGACTCCCAACCCCTCCAGGGCGCCCCGTTGTTCGGGGATTTAAAGGATTCTGCCGACATGCAAATGCGAAGAAGCCTAGTGCAGTCACTCACACAATCCACATGAAAGACTCTTGGGAGTAACCTGAAAAACATTTTACAATCTAAATTCTAGCTAGATTAACCCTTGCAGTACATCGCCCGCAAGTTTGAGCTCTCTCGCTCTCTTCTTCCCCGGGGCATGAGAGGTTGTTCAAGCCCCTCGGCCTCGAAGGCCCCCCGATGTTCGTGGGGCATTGGAGGAGCGTGAGATCTTTTTCCCCCGATGTCTTTGACGTAATTACAAGTTCCATAGAACAACCGCATTGATATGGTAGTTGCATTGTTTTACATCGGGGTCGTGGTCGCCATCTCTGCTGTCAAACGTTTGGAACAGAAGAGTCAACAACACACCAATCGAAACAATCTACAGGACATAATCATGCGATCAACTGTTCCCCCTGACTTCGCGATGGCTTTCGTTACAGTACGTTCGCAGCAAGGACTACACCACATCTGTTGCCCAGTTCAGTCAAATAACACAGGATACAATCTCAGTAAAGAAACAGTATTCAATTAAGTATTCCCTCTGGGCATGTTTGTGGCTTCAAGAATGGGTACGCTCCACGTCCCCCAGATGAGCAGTCTCCCCCGACTTCACTTACAAGGCAACGAAGACCCATACTTCACAGCAGCCTAGAAGTACACATCATGCCACAATCAAAGGTAGCTGACAAGGATTACAAAGCCCGATTGAGTCTGTCGGAGGCAAGCTCAAATGTCGCTCTCCATGGGGGGCTGCACTTTCCAGCTCAGCAAGCATGGCACTAGACAACAAAGCACAGCGGTGGTAACAAATGCGAGTGCAGGACGGAAACGCTGGCTTCCCCACCTATCGGCGACATCTCTACGAACTCTATCAGCTTTCATCTCACGTCCCCTCATAGGTGTTCATGTAGGTGTACCGCTAGCAGCCGACGTCTTCGATGACTGTCATCAGATCCGGTGGCGTTTTCCATGTTTGCCCCGTCGGAGGGGCTTCGAGGTCGACGCTCATGTCGTAGGCGAGGACTGCTTTCCCCCGCACTCGTTCCCTGAAAAGCAGCTCGGTGTCCGAGGCCGTGATGTCTGTCTGCTTCCCACCAGCAAAAACCGAGGTCGGGTTGCCCCAGTGTCTCCGTGGGGATGTTGCNAAAAGCAGCTCGGTGTCCGAGGCCGTGATGTCTGTCTGCTTCCCACCAGCAAAAACCGAGGTCGGGTTGCCCCAGTGTCTCCGTGGGGATGTTGCGAGAGATCCCTCGTAAGAGTCGCATGGTTGCCTCCTGAAGTGTTGCATGTGTGGATTTCCTCCACCATGGTTTCGATCTGCAGCAGTGCAGATTGCCAGCTCTCGGATCCCCCATCTCGTGCGGCAAGAGCGCGGCATCATGCGGTCGTTGTATGGGAAGTATGAGGGCACACCAAGATTTTGCTCGGGTATGTCGCCGCCTTGTGCTGTCCACCACGTCAGGATGACTTCCCCTCTGGCACTGTCAGAGTGGATGTTGCTGTCGTCGCCTGGTGTGAAGGTTTCGTTCAAGGCATGATGGGGCATGTGGCCGGATAGTACTCGCAGTCGCATGTCATCGAGTCCAATGGAGGTGCTTGTGCCACATTTGAGTTGTCGGTGCCTGTAGTGTTGTAGGTCACTGGTATGCGCGATGCCTGTCCCCCGCCAGTCTGAGTCTTGCTTGCCACCTATCAGCTGGATGTCTTGCCTTTCGTACGTAAATTTCCCCGTCTCTGTGATGACCTCTTCGAGGCACAGAACGAAGGACTTGCAGAAGAGGTGAATTCGGTCATTTCGAAGGTCACACAGTAGCTGGAGGACTCGGTCTTGTGGTAGTCCCCCCACGTTCCATGTGATCACGCGCAGGTCATCTCCAGGAGTCGTCTTGTCCCCCGGGGAGTGAAACTGTGGTTCTGGCTGTCACGCCAACGGCTTTTTCAGCTCGTCCCATTTGTCTGTGAGGGTTTCCACCCCTGTCCCGAGTTGGCGTGCGAGGCATGTCAACGAGACTGAGAGCCATCCCCCACCGACGGCGTCGGCTCCCCTGGGCGGAGGCGTGGTTGCAGAGGCAACCTTGGTGCTGTTGTACCAGACGTTCCCAGTGCCGAACTCCACGTCCATGCGCCTAATGTCGCCATCCATCTCCAAGATCAACCGCTTGATTTTCCCGGCGAACGTTTTCGTCTGTCCGGGGATTCGCTCATGGCGGCCCAAAAGCAGCGATCCCCTCCCTGCGGCTTCTGTCCTGTGATGACCTTGGACTCGCGGATATGTTTCAAACTCTCCCGGATGCGGCTCTGAAAGCTCCACTGGCCTTCCCCCTCACGGGGGGCTATTGGCACCACTGCAAATCCACGACGTAGGCCTGGTACGAACGCCTCTTCCATGTCAAGGTCGATCTGGAGTTCCACTACATGCTGCTTGACCAGGCGTAAGGTTTCGCCAGCGCATTGGTCGGCGTCCCATCCCCCCATGATGATCGCGGGACGGTTGCTTTCATGGCTCCCCGTGTCTGTAGTGCGGCTGTTGGTGTTGGTATTGCAAAAGGAGGCGGTTGCGAACTTCCCCTCGAGCATGTCCAATTGGCGCTTCACTTCGTCGTAGGAGGTCGAGACAGTCTGGACACTGTGCTGGATAGCGCAATGCCTGTTCGTCATGGCATCCAAGAGTGCTGTAGTTCGTTCAACATGTTGGTCCAGGTTCTGTTCGAGGGTTCCAACACGCCGTCCAAGATCCTCAAGAGATTCATGTAACGAACTCGTGATCTGCTGCTGGTTAGCCTGGAGTGCTTGTTGCAGCAGAGCGAGGGTGAGAGGTTGATCTCCCCCCTGTGCTGCTGCCCCTTGGCCATCTTCTCTGGCACGCTTGGGTGTACTTTGAGGAGGGTTGTGCTCTTCCTCGTGCGTGCTCCCAGTCGCGTGTCCACTCGCCATGGTGATCTTTTCCCCCTTCTCGACCGGCAAGTAGTATCACGGACTCTCCGGTGTCATCGGTGATCACCCAGCTTTCACAAACGGCGGAAGGTCAACCGCCGGGTTGGAGGTGTGTAGGTTTCGCCGTCTCCATGTGGTAGTGGGTCTCAATGTCCCCCGCACGCCGGATCTTCTGCGGTTGTAGAGGTGGACCGAGCTTTACGATGTCCCCCCGGAAAGCGTTCGGCTGGAGGAACCGTATTCTCGCAAGGACACCGTACAGGTCGATGGCTTTTCCACTCTGACGGCACAGAGACGCACTCCCCAGCTCTCACTCTGACCCCCGGTTTGAGGCCTTGGTGCTCTCCCCCTTTCTGACTAGGTTAACGGGCTCAGGCCTTGAACCACTCATCGCTCTCTCTCTTTCTTTCGGAAGGGTGGAGGCAAGGGGGATCCCTTGCCCCGGCGCTCTGCGCCCCCCCTTATGTTACGGGGAAGCCTGGAGTGAAAAAGCGACAAGGCAGATCTGGCGCGACAACACAGCAGTAGCAGGCCCCTACTGCAAAGCATAGTAAGATTAGGAAGAGTTCTGCCAGGGATCTGCCTTTCTGACGTGGGTGTCTCACAGTTGTCAGAGGTGAACCGACAAGGCGGACCCTTTTCAGCAACACAGTACAGTACAGTAGGCACACAATATCCGTCCCATAAGGATCTCTCTCTCTCTCTCTCTCTCTTTCTTCCACCAGGCTTGAGAGCGCACCCCCGTAGGGGCTCTCTCTCTCTCTTTCGCACGGGCTTTGCTTTGCGCCCTATGCTCCCTCTTCTTCATCTTACGGGGCGTGTCAAGCCCCTCGGCCACATGGGCCCGCCAGTGGCGACTAGCATGGTTCCTTCTTGTTTCGTGCAAGGAAACAAAATGGACGTTGCCGAAAACCTTTTGCAGCTGGGACTCCTTGATGCCAGGAAAGTTGCCAGACACTGCCAAAACCCTGAAACACAAACTCTTGAATACTGTATTGCTGGTTTTGTGTGTTTTCATCATTGTCAGCATTGTTACCTATTTGATTAGTGTTATCTTTAGGCAAATAAATGTATAACTACTATTCTATTGTTCCCACAAGCTCGAAGCCCCTCAGCCCCTGGCCTGGGCAACAATGCGCACTCTTGGAGGAGTCGCTCACGGTCCATCGCAGAGCCACGCAGCTCCAAGCCTTGGCAGCGCTAGACCACATCACACCAGATCTGTGATCATTTTTACGGCTGTGAGTGAGTGAGTGAGCGAGTGAGTGGGTGAGAGAGAGAGAGAGAGCGAGAGCGAGAGAGAGAGAGAGAGCCCGAGAGACCGAGCGAGCGAGCGAGACAGCGAGACAGCGAGAGCGAGCGCGAGAGCGATTGCGAGCACGAGGGCGAGAGGGAGAGGGAGAGGGCGAGCGAGAGCGAGAGCGAGAGCGAGAGCGGGAGCGGGAGCGGGAGCGGGAGGCAAAGAGAGGGAGAGAGGGAGAGAGGGAGGGAGAGAGGGAGAGAGGGAGGGAGAGAGGGAGAGAGAGAGGGAGGGAGAGAGGGAGAGACGGAGAGACGGAGAGAGGGAGAGAAGGAGAGAAGGGCGAGAGGAGATCGGGAGAGCAGGAACGGGAGAGGCAGAGGAAGAGGCAGAGGGACAGACACATCCTGTCATAAGTCATCATCACCATCCTCTTGGTTCGAATTGCCACATGATGCAGCCAGAAGTTTTAGCAAGAAAATTATCTTGCCGCTGAAATTTGTCTTTTATCCACACTCAACATCATGTGTCCTTTACACGAGGTGTATGCCTCTGGAAAACACGCGAGGAGCGAGCGCACGGAACGCGTTTGAACTCAATAGCAGACATTCAAGAATGCAGGAGGCACGATGGCCAGAGCAATACACACCCTCCGAAACAAGCTCCCTCAAGTTGTATACCCCCTCATACACTTATGCAAAGCATGACGCACGTGAGATGCCGATAGCCGTTGCTATCGCCCTTGTGCTCTCTGCCATGCTTGATCCTGACTCGGCACGTGGCGTTTGACCGCATAGAGCTGACCTTGGCTGCAGATTTGCTCGGAAAATCCAGGCCGGCCAAACCTTGAGCATCTTCCCTGACCTGACGCCCGCCTACACCCCGATGCAAGCAAACTTTCCCCAAAACTCAATCGTTTCCGGAGTTCCTGCTCGTATACCGTATACCTGCCACAGGACTCCTTGGAGTGCAGCACCAGGCCCCGCGCGATCCACACGATGTCGTGCCTAGGGCTCGTTGCACTTCCAGCAAGTCAATCAACCAAAGCCCCAAACGGGATGGAGATGCAGAGCTCTAATTTAAAAGGCCTCCGGTGGCCTGGTATCTCTGACCCATGCGACTAGCAAGTTTCACGTGGTGTCTAACATCGCCCTACAGCTGGCAGAATCTGCAAAAGCCAGGCATCAGAACGAGTGCAGCCGTGTCTTCGCATGGAATGTTGATTTGCATGGTGACCAGGCAATGTATCATGCTCACTTTCTGACCATTAAACATGGTCTCTCCGTCGTTGAAGCCAGACTGCTGTGCCTTCTGCTTGAAGGCAGCAAGAGATGCACACACAAGTCGCATGGGTTACGTCGCCCATGGAAGGTACAGCCGAGACAGAAGCCAACATATCAATGTCCCGGCATATGATGGCGAATGCAGCACAAGCATAAGCATGCATGCATGCAGGAACAAGTAAGTACAGAAGCACCCATGCAAACGAGAAAAATGATGAGCCATGCGGAAGCGGATCAGAGAGTGAGCGAGTCGAGAGGAGGGAGAGAGAAGAGCGGGGACACGGACAGAATGATGGAAAGATGGACAGCTGCACAGATTCATCAGAGATAGAGAGTCGGAGCTGCAAATCTATAGCTATATCGATGGATGGAACTGCCGGATGAGGTCGAAGACACATGAATCTGCGTCTGTGCGAAATCCACGACGGCGTTCTCTGCTGCAAGGTGCACCCACAACACATATGTATGCACGTATACACTGTATACACACACACATAGTCTGTGCGAGTGTGAGCGCATATCTCTGTTTGTAACACAGTCACCACTATAGAACTCTATGGTACCGATACCGAATGACGCAGCTACCTCGCACACCCGCTGCAGTCGTGCTTGCCATGTTGGACCTGGCTCAGAATGACTCAGCATTGAGCTTTTGTCACGAATCCGAAACCGCCCTTGCCAAGGAAGCGAAGCTCCTTCGCGACGCGTTTGCAACTGGTGACGACTATCTGACTATCACTATCCCAGCAATGCCGCACTCCTCGAAGTCGGTAGCATATCGGCCAACTGCTGCCAAGCTGTTAGCCTTGTCTCGTCGGCTCTCTTTAGGCTGAACTTCTGGGCCGCCTACCATGGCACGTGTCGCCGTGCATGCAGCGACTTCCGGCATCAACGCGCGACTCGTCTGTACCATTCGGAAACCCGAGCTGCCCACAGCTTCCGATGCAGACCTTGGAACCGTGTCTTTCCGAGCGCTGTTGGCACTCGCAGGCACTAAGTCACTGGACTCACTGCTGGAGCCACTTGACACTACCGGTGCGCACATGACACCTTCCCGAGTTATGTGTGTATTGCAGCTTGGTCGCATTTTTCATTGAACGCATAGGCTCACTGGTTTGTAGATACAGAAACGGAGTGTAGCAAAGATCTGCTAAAGAGATCTTCACCGGCGGCTTGGCCGACAGAGCTCACGTTTCAGAAACCAAATTAACGGGCCTACCTCTCCGGAGCAATTCTCCTAACGGCTCGGTGCCCACAGAAACGGGAACTTGCTCGCACCTGCAGGTGTTTAAGAAAAAGCTTGACAACTTCATATGCTTGCAGCGAGTTGCCGATAACAGCGTGCGAGCTTTACCAAGAAAGAAACATGAAAGAGCCCCCTCGGTCACGAGTGCACTGGTTGCCGAAGTGTTTCTTCAGCTACCATCGCACGGCGTCCTCGGCAATCAATGCATGCGGTTGAAGCAGCACCTGCACACGCACTTCAACAACAGCATCTGCTTGCTGCCCAAGGGCCAAAGACTCGCCTTTCTCCTGCCATGCTTTACACTTTACATGCTTCACAAGAACACTGCGCATTCAAATCACCCTCAGACTGTCACATAGCTATGATCAGAAGCTCGAGGTCATCAGACTTGCCAGAATTCACCGCGGATCGGATTCCAAAAGCTCCAAAACGTGTCCCCCGCTTCCTTGGCCAGCCTCGGCTCGCGACGCGCAGTCTCCACACATGAAGACGCACGAGTAGCGGAGTAGCATGGAGATCTTTTTTGTTTACCTTTAGTTTAATACTACCTCTTTTAATTGTTCTTATGACCCCAGTAAATACCAAGAGCAATGTCATGATGCTAGCACTTAGCAATGGCATTGTAATTGTAATGTAGCAGCTTCCAGACTCGTCTTTGCTGCCTTTGAGGCCGATGTCTGCCAGTCTATCATCGCCAGGGCACTGCAGCAGATCCGAAACAGTTGTGACCTTGAGCACGTCCTGCGGTTGAACGAAGAGAAGATGTCACTCTGCACATTTTTTGTCACTCTCGACAAGTCAGGCGATCTGACGAAGAGAAGATGTCACTCTGCACATTTTTTGTCACTCTCGACAAGTCAGGCGATCTGCACGACATACACATATCCCCTCGCGACCGAAGCAGCAATGAGGAACAGCAAGAGCAAAGGAATACGAGTAGCAAATCATGGCTCCTGAGGATTGTCGGTGGTCATAATGAGGAAGCAGTCACAGAATCGCTGAAGTAACTGCGCCTCGAAAGCTGAGGTGAAGCCAAGCAAGCACCCCTAGCCCTATCCCCTCCACGATCCTTCACATGCTGGGGCTGAAAAATGAAACAACTCAAGAGCGCTGACGAATGATGGCAGACACTGGATGCAAAGAAGGCACTCGGTCCAAGGCCCAGAGGTAAGATTTTGACAAGCCATACTGCCTTGGATCGTGGTGTGAGGCTTGGACGCTTTGAAGCGTGTGCACAGCCAGTGGGCCAGGACCAGAAGCCCTAGACAACTGGTGCGATGAAGTGACGACAGAACGGAACGCAAAGTCCGGTCATCGAGCTTGCTAACAAGGTTAGGCACCTTTTGCTCCTTGGCTGCAAGTCCGGCGTTGCAAATTCCGATTGTGGAAAGCAGATGTCATGTTGACTGCAGGCTGGCTGCTCGGTCGAGTGCAAAGATGCCTTCGCCATCTCGCATTGCCCTGCGTGCGGAGGCGTTGACGATCTTTCTTCGGGACGTTTGCTTGACACTCATGCAGAGGCTTAAAGGCTCGCAAGACCATCTGGCCTCATAAAGTCAATGAACCTTGGCTTTGGAAACAGTCCCAGAATTTTGCTAAAGCTGCAAACAGCCCGTCTTCCGGAGAAGTCGACAACAGGTTCGTCCTGACATGCCATAATTATTGCCACAATGACCACGGCGAACCGTCACCCAACAGCAGAAGTGAAGTTCCTCTCAACAACAGTCCACAGCGCAGCACGACGACACGCTCACTTCGAGCAGAAGGTGTGCAAACCGTGCTCTGCGCGTGATTGCATACTCATCTCTTCCAATGCTGCGCGTGGAACTCATGGAAATCCAGGCTGCCTGATGCATCCTGGCAGGCATGGACACGGGCCTAGAACACAAACACCTGGCGAACGACCATGCGACAAAATTACGCCTCAAACCTTGCTCCTTATGCTGCCTGATGCGATTCTGCAGTGGCCACGGTCTCGACTACAACGATGCTCCAGCTTCACATCTCGAAGGCACTTCCCTCATCTAAAGCCTGTCCTTATCCAGCAGGCGCCAGGTATCATCGAAAGCCTGCATCAGGAATCAGGGGGCACACCGCACGCCGCAGACCTCCAGCAAGAAGGCTCCCGTGGTCCGTCCGCACCTGCCAGGTGGCCTTGTGCCTCGGTTCGCCCCAGCTCAGCTCTGATCTGGGCAAATCGATCGACGATGCCAAGCAGCTGAATTATATTAAGGCATTGCCGGACCTCGCAGAAACGGTTCAAGGCGCTGAAAATCAGCCGCTTGTCCCTGTCTGCCCTCCACCTCGTTCATTTCCAATCGGCCGGAGTTGTCCACATCCAAGTGCTCGAAAATGGCACGGAAGTTTCCTGATCTAGACATGTCTGCATGCTCGGCTCTCGCGCCGCCGACAACCACCTTCAGGCACGGCCCACTTACAAACTTCTGGCAGCCAAGGAGCCAAGTTCCACTTCAGTGAAGCCCCGGGCAACAGCATAACTTAGATCAGGCTGCCAATCGTCATCGCAACACAGACAAAACATATCTGCAGCGACACAGAAAAAGCCGGCTCGCTTCTGCAATGACAAGCAGCTCAACTTCGGACTCGTAGCCTGAGCTTTCGCTGTGATAGAGTTGACACAAGCAATGCGGGATGTTGCGCATGCCAGCTTCATATGACTTCTACTCGACCACACATCTTGTCTCCATGCATCTGCACCCGCCCATGCATCTGAGATCTGTGAATCAGCCTAGCTGCGCAGGCTGGCGAAACGCTCTTCAATTCTTTGCACCAGCTCCTGTCACTACTGCATATGTTCCCGACTGACATGTTCCATGTCCTTGGAACCCTCTCTACGGTGCGGGGGCCTTAAACTCCCCGAAGTCAATAACCTCAGTAGTCGTGCGAGCGACCGCATGGCAATCTGCAAGCACCAGCGGCACCGCTAGTAGCCGCTAGGACAGGTTGTTCCAAGAGACGCCATTTCCGTCCACATCCGTAGACTGGATCAGCTGGCGTACCTCCTCCTGCTCTTTGCCTTCCATCAGAGTTCATCAGGACCTACTGTCGCCCCTTGGGCGGAAACCTAAGCTAGACAGGCTCGAAGTTAGAGCTGCTGAATGCACGCCCAGAGGCGACTGCGTGGACAGCAGCCGGTCTCCTGCACACGCAAGAAAAGGCAAGCAAGCTGCAACAGGCATGACCTCCATGCGAACAAGTGGAAGGACAGTCAAGCAGAGTAAGCATTTCTCTTAAGGGCCAGCGCTGCCAAAAGCGTACAGCACCCCGAGCAAAGGGATATTGCTTACAACGGACGCTCTGCTAGAGGATCCCCATGCTACCACCAATACTAGCCACAGCCGAACCAAGAAAGCCTCCAAAGCACCGTGACGTGATGATCCCTTCAGGCGCCTGGCCAGGCATACTTTCTCCAATTCAAAGATTGAAGGCCCCGGGCATCGAAAAGAACAGGATGGCGGAGGGAGCTGAGTGCGTTGGTCAAGTAGATGTTGAGTTTCATCGCGAAGCAAACCATGAGTGAGATTGAGAGACAGTGAGCCAGAAAGAGAGGGGCACAGAGAGGGAGAGGGAGAGAGAGAGAGATAGAGGGGGAGAAGAGTCATGGAGAGGGAAAAAGCATGTGTGCGGAAGGGAACTTGAAAGGAAGGAGGAAGGGAACTTGACAGGAAGGATGGGACCAGAACAGAGAGTGTGCCTGTGTGTGCGTATCTGCTACTGTTGAGAGGGTGGATACCAGACTACTACGCAGACTGCAGACATGTCACCAGGCCACAGGAATCCCTCTGCGTGCCCCCCATCCTCCAGCAGCTGGTTGAGCTCTTTCATGTCCAAGTGGCCGTTCCCATCCTCGGCAGGCAGACCAGCGACACTAATGCGACCTTACACTTCGCAGTGTGTGGCTAGCCGCCAGCCTTGTCAAGCCGTGCGAAATGCTCAGTCAGCTCCGTGAGACGCTGCTCGTCGTTGAAAGTCCGCACATTCCTGTGTAATAGCTTCAATGATTCCCAAGCGAACTACGAGTGCAGAGTGGGATCCCCTTCCATTGCAACTCGACCGAAAAGAACCGGCCTCAGGAATGTCAGAAAATCCTCGAAATTCAATTCTGTCTGAGCATACACATGGTCTTCCGAATCTACCGGAACCAGGAACTGCTTGATCTCCTCTTTCTGCCACTGCTCCCGTGGCATCATACCAAGCTCATACACGGCAAGGAAGGCCTCGTTTGCAGAAACGACGCCAATTGGCCCAACATCCCCAGACAGTCGTCGAAAGACCTCGTAGATCTGGGGGATGCTCTCCCTGCACTCTTGGAATAGATCAGACCGCACCCTCATCTCGACAAGAATCTCGATCTCGCGCTGCCGCAGTTGCCGATTTGTTCGCTCTCGGCAGCCCATGACACAATGCTCGAACGCATCAAAGTCGACCAAAGTGTCAGATTCCACCGAGAAATCGCCATCCTTCAACGCATCTAACATGTGCAGCTGGTCCATTTTCAGGCACCGCGCAATCTCCAAGCACTTTAACACCGATATTGCGCCGGTTCCCTCCCTATCGAAATTGCAGAAATATCGCATGACCTTGGCAGCAATCGGTGCGACTGGGCGCTGACGCCGCAACTATGCCCAATTTAATCACGAAGCCCCACCACGCAGTGTTGCACGACACCGATAACGAATGCAATGCTGTTTGGCTTCGACACGACAGCTGTTGGATGTGTTGGTTTTCGCAGGTCCTGAATTGTTGTGCATCTGTTGGCTGGGAGGCCCCAAAACATTGTAGCAAGCTTTGAACACACCACAACCTGTAGCCTACGTAATTGTATGTAGTTGTTCATTCGTTACCGGCATTGCCAGCTTCTGCTGGGCCAGGCTCCTTCTGGCCCTGGAAGGGAGACGCCCACACGGGTCGTTGCTTGCAAGCACAACCATCGATCCTTAAAAGCACTTGAAAAACTTTCTGTCTGTCGCAAAAGCCGCTGTTGTGCTTTGCAGCTCCGTCAAGCGCTGACGAACTTTCGGCACCAAGATGGCAGCGAAGGTCATGAAGTCGAAACGCATGTCCTCTCCCGGGGACTCCACCCCGACCTCGAAGTCCTCGCTGCCAGACTCGTCGGAGACGGTGCCCTGAGATGAAGCAAAGCTGCTTCGGCGGCTCCCCGAGGCTCTCTTCCCATCCTGAGTGGGACGGGAAGCGCTCACTGCGCAAACTGCATAGTGGAAGCGTTAAGCGAAACCTGGCATCGCCGTATACGGCTACGAGACTTCCGTCAGGCGGGCAAGTGGCGCCACGCGCCTGCTTTGCATCTCCTGCCCGCAGCTGCAGTCACTGAATCCGAAAGACTACGCCTATAGAATTGAACAGCAGGTACTGTAGCTGGCACTCGGACAAAGGGAAACCTCAGCCAGATGTTGAACGAGCTCAACTGCGCTCCTGCTTTCGGAGACTTCTGTGGCGCCACTGCTTTTTTGACCTCAAGTTTAATGCGCGGCTGGCCCTGCATCCGGGAACGCTGCGCATTCAGCACCTGCAAGGCGAGTGGAGATGCTGACTCAACTGCACCGAGCGGTCATACGAGTGCTGACGGCCTGCTGCAGACTATCCGCTTGCTTCCGATGAAGAGACTGTACGCGCGTGGCTGTCATGACATTGCGACAAACCTGCATGATCTCCTTAGCTTCCACAAACGCACATCTGAGCATCGTGTAAAGCATTGGAAGCATGCGCTTAGAAGCATCAAAATTAACGTTCGGCGGCTGCAACGAACCCGTACAATGAAGGCAAGGCGGCTCTCTTCTCGATCGCGTTCGATCCCGAGAGCCCTAACTCCTCAAACGGCCATCTGGGGGTTTGGTACATGACCACAGTGTCACAGAGACAGAGCAAGACCGGAACAGAAGCAAGCATCGTGCTTGGACCCAAGTGACTCGCAGAGCTGGCACGATCTCGTCGTAATCGAGATATCCAGAGAGGTCGGCATCATAATGGAAAAACGCACGTTCCACCGCCTCGCGCTCCTTGCCGGGGAGGTGCTCGTATTTCCTCGAAATGCACGTCTGACTACATGCATGGTGAACTCAAAGACGACACACACGCGCACACACACACACAGACACACACGCTAGACTCTACATCAACTAGCATCACACACAGAAGAAAGAGTACAGACTCGACTGCCATCTGGCGAGAAACTTTTGAGCATCGATCCCTGCGCGTTGGTTCTGCACCTTTTCGCGTATCCGGTGCAGTCGGCGCTGAAGCACCTCACGCATCTGCCGCCTTGTCTCGGCAGCATCAGCCTCGTTCGTGACAAATTCCATGCAATTCTCTTCACAACTCAAGGCGTGTCTTGTAACTACCACAACAATCGGAGCCCGCAGCTAATGATCCAGCGCTGTCCCTAGGTACTTGAAAGCGATGTCTCACCGTCTCACCTTACCTGTCGGGTTTTTTGCCCCGTGAGATTTCATCCTCGAGGCTGAGTCGAGGGGTGGCGGCTTCACGGTGCTCGCGGCCTGGCCCGCGCTGGTGCTCATCGTCTCGGGAGCGTAGCCTCCGACAGGCGACGTGACGGGAACTGCGGGTACTTTCTGGCGGGGGCGATCCTTACCAAAAACAGTACAACGAGCTGAAAATGTTCTTGCATGTCCAGGTTCCGCCCTGAACGGATTTGGGGGAAGCAGGCATCGAGCCGTCTCGTTCTGGCTCTGAGTCATCACCAAGGCCCGACAGTGCCGACGAAAAGGAAGCTGTGCTCGCCGGCTGTGCAGGTTTCGGCCTCGCCTTCTTTGCCTCGCTCGCCTGGTTCCGCGCTTGGTCGCGCGCCTCCTCAGAGCTGTCGGGCTTTTCTGGGCGGGGCTTTGCGTCTGCCTTCGCCTCCGCCTTCCCCTCTGCCTTCGCCTCCGGCTTCGCTTCCGGCTTCGGCGGTAGCCGCCTGCGAGGCGGCTTTTCGGCTATCTGGTTGGGCTCCTTAGGAGGTCGGCTGCGAGTGGCCGGTGCCGATGCATCTCGGCTGGGCTGTCTGCCTTCCTTGCCTTCCCTGGATTTCGCCTTTGGAGACGGTCTCGGCCGAGCCTCCTCGAATCCTCTGGAGCCTGTGCCGCAGCTCCGGCTGGTCCCCGGCAAGGAAGAAGTTGACTCGGCGCAAGCATCGCCTGCTCCCTTCAACTTGGGAAGCAGTTTCCGAGAACCATGCAGCCCTTTCCGATCCTTTGACTTGCCAAGGTTGCGCTTCTCATCCACCTGCCCAGGAAGCTTCGGTGAAAAAAAAGCTTCCTCACTCCTGGAATTGTGTGGTTTCTTCATGCGCTCCAGCAAGCACCGCCATTGAGCGGGTGCTGGCCGGCGCGAGCTGCACAGATGAGCCCGAACAGCTGCAGCGGAATTCCGAAACTGCTCCGAAAACTCGTCAGGGCTATCGTCGCATGTCACTAAACTAGAAACACAGGAAATGGTAACATCTGCAGCATACCACGAACATGGTAGGTTGCTCACATCTCCCTTGTGCTAAAGCCGCTCCAAGACTCGGGCTCCAATTTCCTGTCTGCTGGACCTCGGCAATGGTTGACGAAGCTTCTACCTTCTCACGATTCCAGCTTTTCCACACAAAGCCAAGCATGTACGTAATTGCCACCGGCTGGATTCTGGGTTTTCTAGGGCCGGCTAAGTATTAGTGGCTAAGTGCAGGCAGAAGCGGCGCTGCGGCGCGGCCGGCGACATCTTCGGGCTGATCTTTGGCTTCGCCTTCGGCACAGGCGCGGCCTCCGCTAATTCTCAGAAAATGCAGAGGGGACCGTGGAAAAGCTACATCATCAACACGTTTAACCGACCTCAAGTCAGCTATCCACTTCTTAATCTCTCCGAACTGTCTGTCGGGGGAACTTTCGTCTGCAACTCAAGATTACTCTCACATTGCTGTCACAATGCGGTGTTCGCTCGTTGTTTTGAAGGTGTTCGGGCTTCGTCAAAAAATCAAGGTGGCGGCCAGAGTATCTGACTGACTCTCGCTCCAAAGAATTCGAACAGCGCAAAAGGGTCAACATCATAAGAATGCAGGGGGTCTTGAAGGCAGTGGGGTTTCGCGCGGCACCTTCTCCACGAGCTGAGGCTCCTTGGCCGGTGGCTTGTCCTGGCACTCCCAAGGATCAGCGCAAGAACTTCAGCCGAAAGCCTTTACGGAGGCTTGATTGGAGCTCGCCCGGCTAGGGTCCCCGCGGCACATCTCGCCGGCGAGATGCGCAAGGCTAAGTACCCACTGAAAGCCTACACTCAGTGTCAGAACTAGCAGCTAGCACCAACACGGCCTCTTTGACATCGACGACAAACTCAAAGGCACCTGCCGTCAGAAATGCAATCAGTTCGGGTCTGCTGGTCTCCATAAATCAATCATGCCGCAAGCTTCTCATCCGGACTGCTATTGCAAGTTCGGAGACCGGCCTAATGACAAATTGTCCGAGAAGGAGGGAAGAGTGCCTGAAGGCCGACGCTGATTGGGGGAGGGCAGCGTCCAAGAAACCGCATGCGCCAGGACTTAAACTTACTGAATTGCGTTCGGGCAAGTCACCGCACTCAGAAGAATCATCGGAAGGTGCTCTCCGGCGGCCACCTCCTATCGCGATGGTTGCACAGCCTCCAGCACTACAACTCATCCCTGGTGGCTCTGGTGGGGTGGTGGAGCTGCTGTTGTTGGTGGCTGCGACGGTCACTTCTTGCGGTAAGTTAAGAGCTGCCTGTCCTTTGAAGCGTGAGGACACATCGGCGTTGGCAACTGGCTCGCGTGGGTCCTGAGTCACCTGCACACGAGAACAGAACGTGCGACAGAGCTGAGGCTGTTGTATTGAATGGTAGTAAGGTTTGGGGCATATGGAGAGGAGGGGGAGACAGAGAGAGAGAGCGAGAGAAGAGTGGGACGGACAAACGACAACGGGAAGATAGGGAGAGACAGATGGGCAGATATGGGCAGGGCAAGGACGTGGCAGAGACAACGCCTTGGGCAATTCCACCAGTTAGTCGAACTCTGCATGCGTTGGTCATTGGTGGTCGTATGCACACAATCGTCCCTGGATGCTTGTCTGTACGTATGCATCTTCTTCGCGTGCGTCAGGAACCACGGGCCAGGCTCTGCAAGTTGCGGATCGCTGTGCCACACGCTCCCCTCCCTCAGATCTGGTCTCGGGAAGCCCACGTCGCTCTGGCCGTGCAGCACGGTTCGGAAGTATAGACGGCGCTGCAGAGCGAACCTTCGGGTTCACCAAGACCTCCTTGTGCGTCTCCTTCCTGAGAGAGTGCATCGCTTTCTCATTGTGAGGTCTGCAGGGCTCTAAGGACAGTGCTGTGGAGGCGGAACTTCTTCGGGTAGTTTGTTGCCTCCGCAGCCCCAACTGCGTACTGAACAAATGCTCATCCACGTCTGCGGGATATGATGTTATTCCTCTTGCAAATATGCGATGCAGCTGCAAAGCTGTCGGCATCACTGAGAACGTCTGCAACCCTCCCCACAAGGCATGGTTCTGCTCGGCCAGCCTGTGCCCAACTCCGAATCCTCAGGCAAGAAGTCCAGAGTCCCTCCACCTCAAGGCTCGAAGATTTGTTCGAGTGATGAGCCTGCGCCTGCTTTCATGCAGAAGAACTTGGGCTCGGACCATCTCCAACCTCCAAAGCATCAGCGTTCGCAGCAGTTTTCGTCACAACTAGCATCTCTCAACACGTCCGTCTACTTACGCGTAGGCACAGGGATTCTAGCTGCGCGGACCTTGCCCCCTTTTGCAGATACTACGGCTACTCATTATGCCACGCAGTCAGATGATCCTTCCGCTCCTGTTGTCCGCCCGAGTCTTCCGCAACTACGACTGTACCCTCCCAGCTGCCGCACCCTTGCGACAGCGCGTCGCTTCTCTTCGTAGCGCTCGAGGCGCTGGCGTTCTGCCTGAGCAAACACACTCGGTGCAGGGCTTCGGCCTACAGCCTTGAGCAAAGTGTCTCACCGAGCTTGAGGCCTGCTTCCGTTTTTCCCAATCCTCCATGGCCTTCTTCTGTGCCTCCTCGCGATCATGGCGAGCAGCCTGTCACGAGAGCACGGACCAGTGACTATTTAGGATGCTACATTTTCCATCCCTACGTATACTATGCCCGCACGACTTAACGGGTTTGATTCACGGTTGCGACAAAATAAAAAAAGGCTGGTTGTCTGGTTTTGCGGATGGTATCTGATGGTGAATTTGCCGCAGCCTTCTGCACACTGATGCGCATGCTATGGCATGGGTGACTGTTCTGAGTCCATCCAAGAAACACCAAGCAGAAGTAGTACTGATCCACTATGCATGCAGAAATTGGATAGGATTGTGCAGCACCAGTAGCACTAGTTCTTGTGGGGGCGGTGGGGTGGTTACGCGGACGCAAAAACGGGGATGGGGTTGGGGACTCGCGAGATTGCAAGGTGCCCATGCATCAGCTCTCGACCGTAAAGTAAGGTCATCAAAACCCAATGCTGCAGAAACCAGTCTCTTGACATGATCGCAGCCACGGGCTCCATCCTCGACCGGCCTCTTCCTTCTGCTTCGCTTCTTCAGCTTCACGGCGCTGCATGCGCTCCTGGCGACAGAAATCTACAGGAGCGGAGCAAGACATGCGAGAGACGGATCCGAGGCCGCCCACATACAAAGGGATCTCGGCACTTGGGTCGTGATAGGCCCTGCGACGGAGAAGTCAAGCTCTCTGAAAGCCGCGAAGATGCATTTCCGGCGCTTGCCTTAGCAACTCCGTGATCGCCGAACAAACCTGCTCAGGCTTGGCTCTCCGACCCTCCGACCCACCTTTCGCTACTGGTGTTACGGCCCGGCCTGAAACACACATTCCTGTCCAGCAGCTTGGTCCACCTGCCGTCGCTTCTTGCGCAGGGTAACGACCCGAAGAGGGCCCAGGAGCCTTAAACTGAACTTCCTGACCCAAGACTGTGCCTCATCGACGACTCGCCTTGTCAGCTCCAACCAGGCTTCCTTGGCCAAGTTGTCCACCTCGACTGCATCTGACGCACCAAGAAGGGGCCCGGGCGGGCATTCTGGCCTTGTCCACAAGCAGGCAGGGCCTGTCTAGCTTGGATGGGATACACCGCAATCACAAAGCAATCAAAGCCATGGGGATCATGGGGAGCGAGCGTCTCTGATGGGTATAGCCGACCGTAGCTCACCTAGCGAGAACTTTAAACTCGGACCAAGTCTTCAGTGGCGTGCAAAGCAAATCCACCTCCAGCTCCGCAGTGGGTCCACTGCCCGTGCTTGCTGCAAGCCGGACCTCGGGAAATGGATTTACCATAGCATGTCCGCAACCTGCTCCGCCTGGGCTACACGACCTTACAGGAAGCGTCTAGAATGTAGTGGCAAGTAGCTCGGTAGCGCTTCACGGGCGTCGAAGGTCGGTATGCCTGAGGATCCTGGCCAAGATGATGTGCTAAGACAAGCAACGACCCAGTAGCAATTGCGAAACAGAGTGGACAACTCGTCAGCCGTCTTTGCACGCCGCAAACCCACGAGGACATTCAAGGCTTGGGGTCCGAGATAAACTTGACATGCCACCTACCGCCAACCGATGCTTAGCATGCTGGCCAGCTACAAGCGCACAAGTGCCACGTTCGACGCCCTGCTGAATCATGGTTGGGCTTGTGCCCACAGGTCGTGGTGTGCTAGGCAGCGGGCCCTCATCGAAACCACGGCAGCAGAACTTGAGTGAAAAAGCAGCTTTGCTGGAACAGGTCACAAAGGTTGTTGTTTGGTGCAGGGGGCCACCACCCACCCAGCCCATCAGTCAGCGAACTGCATGCGGCAAGCGCTGTCGAGCTGATCGCTGGGGCACGCGCTCTGATCCATTGCAACAATTCGGAAAACTTGCGCAAAACCGACAGCTGGGGCATAGCATTTCTGCCCAAAGCTGTCCTCTTCAACGACGCATCAGGTCATGTCCCGATTGCCAGGGATCAAAACCCATCTTTGCATGGCGAACCGGGGGCGATTCAGGGAGATTTGTCCACCCACTTGTGGCTTCACGTGGCTTTGCCAGCGCCTCAGCCCGGCGAAAAGCGCAAAGCAAAATCCAAAGACCGAGGGTCGATTGTTTAGGGCACCATGACGGCCTGTCAGCTAGAACCCTCCTGGTATGCGGACCTTTGGTGGCAGTGAGCGCTTCCAAGGCATCATGCACCTCAAAAGCCGGAGGCAGGCCGGGAAGTTGTCGTGATCTAGCTGTCAGGACTCGAAACGCGAAGAGCGGACCTTCTCGCTCGATTGGAACTGCTGCACGTCCTTTCTCGCCTCCTCGGCTCGCAGAGCAAAGAAGTCACTGGGCTCCCAACAGAATGCATCGTACTGCTACAGCCCCATCCTCGACGAACTCTTGCGGAAAAACGTGTCTCACGAACCTCGGATGAAGTCAAGTCGGGCCAGCCGGTAACGCCATTCGGTCACTAGTTTGTTGAGCAAAGGAGCTCCATGTAATTAATGCTTCCATTCTGATTATCATCAAACCTTGGCCATGCCAAGTCAATGCAAATGAGGGCAGAATTGCACTCGAATTTCTGGTGAGCCGGTGAGCATGTTTCACTTGCTGAACCGTGCACTCTCCTGACTACACCAGACGAGGCTCAGCATAAACAGTCCGATGGACCGCTCCTGAGCCGTGTGAAAGGCACTGGGCACTGGCAAGCACCCGCGTAAGTCACACCAGCTTTGCCTGCCCTAGCCCAGCAGAAAAGCCATTACTGTTATTACCATTCGTATTACTATTATGATCAGTATTATTGTTACCATTATTATTCTGATTAGTATTATCATTAGTATTATCATTATTTTCTTTCGTATTACTATTATGATCATTATTATTATTACCATAGTTGTTCTCATTATCATTAGTATTATCATTATTTTGATTCTTATTCTCATTATTATTGACCTTAGTATTATCAGTATTAATGTATTATTGCAAATTTATTCTTGTCGTTACTATAATCCGTAAAGCCAAGGCACCACACTCAACCCGACTCGCATCTGCCGGACAAGCCTGAGGCGAAGGTCAAGAAGCTACTGTAGGGGCCTATAATTACCTATACTATTTTGGGGGTTCCTTACTATAAGTATACTATCATATGCCCCAAAACCCTTTTCTAATTGCTAAGGCCCCTATAGCACTGTAGGAACCCCGCCCCCTGTTTTTTGCCGAGCTGAGGGCTCAATGAACTCGAGGAGGTCCAAGTTTCCATCGTGATCCATGTCGACATACTCGAACAATGCCTTTACCTCATACCAGTTTGCAACATCTACCCGCCCGTCCAGTTCTGGGCCATGGGCAAAACTGTCACTAGAACGCAGTAGAGGCTAAGGAGACATTTAACACGGATAGGGCGCGAGCAGCGCCCAGCTTACACGGACACTCGCGTCGTCGCGGTCAGTGGCTTTTTGGCTAACAGTTGGAAGAGGGGAGGCGACACTCGCCCGAAAGAGGTGCATCAGCTGCTGCCACGTGGCATCATTGGCACTGTACCCCCACTTGACCATGGCTTGCCGGGCTCTTGTGATGCAGAGGACACGGTCCCGAGTCTGCCAGCAGCTTGTGAACTCGTGGCCAATAATTCCCACCTTGGATGGAAGACACAAACGTAGAGCTTCTCAACTGCAGTGATCCGAAAGCTGGAAGATGTACGTCTGTGCAGATCTGGCACCGGCATAGCAACAAACAAGACGGAAACGATCACGAGCACGGACCTTGGACAATCTCCACAAAGATTACTGGTTGTCGGCAGTCAACGCTTTGCTTTGCTAATAGAAGGACAGGTTGCACAACGACGTAGCCTCCAGCCGTCTTTGGAACATAATCACCTGCATGGCTTTCATCCATGATGTAAACAGCCGCAGCCACAGACGGGAACCCGTGCGCCGCACAGAGCAAATATCGTGCACGCGCACACACATGCAAGCATTTGTACAAATATCTACTCTTTATGCGTACACACACATATGCATGTAGATACGTGTGTCTAAAATATCTAAGGCATACATACACATATAGAAATATGTACCCATACACATGTGCACATGCACTGGGACCTGAGGAACCCGATCTTTCACCCTCTGCCCGACTCCGTCAGTTCATTCCCGAGGTACGACAAGCCCATAAAGAATTTGAGCCGTTACAGCGGAGTCGCCATAGCCGACAGTCGTCATCGTCACGACGCACAGCCAGAGGGCATGCTGCAAGCCTTGTCCAAAGCTTTCAACACCACAGCAGTGTTATGTTGCCCCTCGTACACACACACACTTGCAGTAGACCTCTTGGTCTAGATGTCGGTCGGAACTGTGATCATTTTCTGATCTTTTCCTCTGCTTCTTTTTACTGTCTAGCTGCTTCTTTATGTATATGAGGCTCAAGGCTCACATCGCAAACCGTTCAATTTTTTGCAAACACTGGCCACAAGCTTCAACAAGTAGCCAAAGTAGCTTTGCTAAAGTCATCATTCTCGGTATACGATGGAACCAGTATACAGCGAAGATGTTACATCAGAGCTTGCAGGTACGTCCACAGGCGTCCCTGTGGATATCCTGAGGTCATGTGAGGAGCTTCGTTGGATGGAGCCTCACATGCCNCAGAGCTTGCAGGTACGTCCACAGGCGTCCCTGTGGATATCCTGAGGTCATGTGAGGAGCTTCGTTGGATGGAGCCTCACATGCCTCCTCCATCCCCCTGCTTTCTTCAACTCTGACTGGAAAGCAATCTACTTACTAGCCCTTAGAGACAGGGATGACACACACACACACACACTCCCGGGGAACTGCACATCTCCGCGGGGCAACACTTTTTCACGAACAGGCTCAACACGAGACTGCGAGCACAATCGATTGCTGGAAACATCATCAATGTTCTCAGAATCTAGTTGTAGGTCAT
>BGNK01003577.1:0-10559 GCA_003297005.1 Symbiodinium sp. clade A Y106
CCATGAAATGTTTAACTTGAAATTGGGGAGTTTGACATGAAATATGTTGCGAAAACCCTAATTTAACCTGTTCTCCTGGAATATGCCAATTTGACTTATTTACTTGTTCACCGGGAATATTCGCGGAGAACGATGGTCCAGGTGTAGTTCTTGCCGCAGATGACCGTGAATATGACAGTGTTGTTCGCTTTTGGCCTTGTTGCAAAGTTACTTTTGAAACGCTACCAGTTGCTCTGTCAACCCGTGCTTGCCGTTTCTTGTTGCTTCACTTTGGAAACGTCCGCCNAATATGACAGTGTTGTTCGCTTTTGGCCTTGTTGCAAAGTTACTTTTGAAACGCTACCAGTTGCTCTGTCAACCCGTGCTTGCCGTTTCTTGTTGCTTCACTTTGGAAACGTCCGCCATGCAAAAAGCACGAGTTTTTAAAGCTTTCCAGACAAAAAAAACTTCAAAACTGACCCTAAAAATCAACAAAAACCAAAGACGAAAAGCATGGTATTTGCGACACTTCCGCAAAAACCTCACCCAAAAAAAGAACAAGCAACTATTAAAAAAATAGAGCCCGAAACATCATCTTGTTCACGAAAACCACACAAAAATCGAGATTTTTTAGCTTTTGACCAAAAATGCTCCCAACAATAAACGACACACCCCGCGCGGCGGCAGACGCTGCGACTTTCTTGTTGTTGTTGTGGTGTCAGTATGGCCCAAGATTGCACACCAAGCCACCAAGCCACAATCAACGCACTTATTTTGTGACTCTACGTTTAGAACTTGAAAACCCTGAATCCTGAACCACTTAAATCGAAACCAGCCCTGAACCGTCGTTCTGAAAAGGTGCCGGTTTTGGAATCCGGCACTCTCCGCCGGAGCGTTGCTTGACAGCAATAATGAGATTCTCGGTTGGGGGGCCTGGGCCAAACTGGGAGTCTGAATAGTCAGCCAGATTATGGCCTTACTGCCCCTCTTTAATAGTAACACTGCAGCCCTTGTCCTTCTGATTGAGCACAATGAACACCTTGAAACCGAAGCTTCATTCTCACGGCCTCAGCCCTACACGCCGCAAACCCTAAACCTAAACGCGGATACTGTAGAAACCACCAGCCCGAAGCCTAAGGGCCAGCCTGAGATTCCCATATCCCGGGTGTCAAGATGAACTACCCACCTAAATTGGCGAACTACCTATAGTCTCCATTGTATTTTTTGGTTAACCAAAATCTATATTACAGGATTCTAACCATACAGTTGGTTAACCAAGAAAAAGGAACTACAACGGAGACTATAGGTAAACCCTAAACCCTAATCCCTCCCAAGCTCCAACACAACCAACCCTGCGCCCGGCTCAGAGCTCACCCTAAACCCTAAACCCAAAGCCCTAAAAGGGGAGCCCAGGTCAGCCAGCCCCCCCCCTACAACGCGTCTCGAGACCGCCCGCGACGCAATGACGGAAGAAGAAGCACTACGAGGTCGGGATTCTAATATAATATGGGAGTTTCCGAAAATTGCGGAGTAGCTGATTTTGGGGGTCCTTATAAAAGGATCCTACTATTTAGGCTGCTATATTACGGTCCCCTATTTTCAGAAACTCCCATATGTTGAATTTTTATTACGTCTATTGTATTATATTCCATGATATTATACTATACTCTGTTCTATACTGTATTATGATATTTTGGGGTTCAGAGTTTAGGGTTTAGGGATCCAGGGTTTAGGGTTCAGAATTTGTGGTTTACGGATTCAGGGTTTAGGATTCAGGGCTTCGGGTTTAGGATTCAGGATCCAGGATTTTGAAAGTATCAGCGGTCGATGGACACTCTACGAGGTTTTATTCATAAGGGGTTTATAGCGGATCTATTGGGTTTAGGCTTGTAGTAACAGCGTAGTGTTTAGAGCTTCCGGGCTTGGTTTTGGGCTGCAGGTGTTTCTTCTAAGATTCTAGAAGTTTGTTCTACCTGCATGGAGGTTTACGAGGGCTCACAGCCAAAGCCAAAAGGACATCTAGTTGACGGGACAGGGCTTGTGGTTTGGGCTTCTTATCGGTGGTGGCTACCGGGCTTGAAGCTCTTGAGTATGGATTGCAGGTTACTAGCACGGGAGCCTGAATAAACAATAGCCATATGCCCTGATGGTCCCAGAGAACCCTCCTACAGCCTTATTCGATGTATCACGGCCGCTGCATTAGGTGATGCCATGGCCCAAGGGTCGGTGAAGGGTTTACCCTAAACTCGAATTGGATGGTTCAGGGTTTGGGTGGGGGGGCTCTAGAGCGCAAGTCTAAGTCTCACATAAGCGACCCTACTACAAACCCTTCTAAGCCCGAGTTGAATCCTCATGTCAGGGACCTCCGTTAAGCAGCTTTCGATCTTAGGAAAGCAAAACACATCACACCCTTCGTCCTGGAGACCCGGAAATACTGACTCAATCGGCACACTTTAATACAGGGGCCTCAAGAATTAGTAGCACTGTACTCTGCTTTGGGGTTCCTGATGACACTTATCGTTTGTTGTGGCCCGAAACCTTGATCTACGTATTTAGGTAAACCGTATTCATCCATATTCTGTGAGATTGATGTAGGGTGAGATACAATTTTGAATGGACTGGCGTCAAGGTTTACTGTCAGGGTTTAGGGTGTGTGCTTTGGTTTAGGCCTTCAGGTTTTTGTTCCGCTCTCTCTCTCTCTCCCTCCTCTCTCTGACTCTCGCTCTCTCTCTCTCTCTGTCTCTCTGGGTTGTTGCTGCTATACCCCGAAGCCTGAGTCGCTCTACATCTGCTTTCGCCGGAGGATAGGATGAGAGGCTTGCAGATCTGTGCAGTCGTAACAGCCCTGACGCACGTCCTTAATCCAAAGCCCCAAAGCCCTCAACCCTAAGGACCTGAACCACGGAAGCCTAAATCCTAAAACCCTTCAACCGTGACTTAAGACCACATCCCCTAAACCCTGAAGCCTTAAACTGCAAGGCCGTAAAGCCTTCCAAGCCTTAACATAGCCGCCGGGTCCTAGTGCTCCCTAAGCCCTAAACTCTGACCTCTTTGAACCACCTGTCGGCTTGGTTCCGGAGCCATATGGTTCGGTTTTGGGACTTTCAGAGGCTTGGGAGTCGTATTTAGGACTCATGGTCTTTGGTTGTCTACGGCTTGCAGGGTCTAGGTTTTGAATTGATTTAGTGGTTGTCATTACATCTTTTAGAGTAGTTATGGGGTCTACTTAGGGGCTTAGGGCCTTGGTGTCGGATGCAGGCTACGTACGCTCGCTGGGTACCTCCAGCATACGCAACATTTGCATCTCGGCCCTTCACAGATTCAGAGTTTACTGCATTTAGTGCACCTTTAGCCTCTTCGGTGTAAAGACTTAAGGCTTAGGAATAGGACCTAGTGTCTTTGGGGTTTCAGGTTCTGAGATCAGAACTTGGGGTGCCGGACTTCGAGTTTCGGATGACTTTTTGTGTTTTGTTCGTTTTGGTTATTTCGTTAGAGGGAAGTCTGCCGCCGTGGTGTGCAATGCAGCGGCAGAAGAATGCAATAATATGTAATTTCTGACCAAGCAGCATTTCCTTGTGGAGTGCATTTGCTTCCTCTTCCCTCCTATAATGGTTAGAGATAGAATTAATAAGGGCATGTAGGTCAGTAGGTCATGAATAGTGGGATACCATATGTACTATAGACATGTCAATGTATATATCCATTATCATATCCGTTTTTCCTGGGTTTTAATTTCGGGGTCCCCGAAAGTATTTATGAAGAGGTGTCTCTATAGGAGCAGTATTGGCAGCGCCAATTTTTGCATTGGTTTAAGAGGTTTCGGGTTTGGGCTTTTCCGCTGCACTGTTTGCAGGTTCAGTGTTTGGTTGGGGTTTAGGATTTAGGACCTTGTCGAATTTGTAATTAGAGTTTTACTTACCGGGTTTAGCGTTCAAGGTTTAGTTATACGCAGGGTCTAGCAGCAGTAGCGAATTGAGCTGTGTGTAGGAAGGTTTCACCCAATTTTCCACATTTTTGCCCCCCCCCNCCCCCCCCCCCCCCCGCCCCCACCTTCTTACCACCGGTGTCGGTTTAGGGTTTGGGGTTTAGGGTTTAGGGTTTAGGCTTCGATGAGGCAGCACTTAGGCCCCTGTCTGTGGGATGTAAACACCACAAGAGGCTCGGATTGCTTCTCAGCTCGTCGCGAAGACCAAACGCAGAATTAAGCCGAAAATCAGAACAGTCATCGTGTCTAGGAAACGCTGTCGTTGTAAATACACCGCTACATATATATATACATATATACACACAGAGACACAGACACGCATCCCAGAACCCTTTTTGATTTGCTAGGGCCTCTATGTATTGGTGCGTTGTGCTCCGTGTATTTCGAGGACCATAGAGAAGGACAACACCTCCGCCTGCAAATGCCAGCTGCAGGGCAGGGCAACCTCGCCGTCTCTTTGATTTCAGAGACGTGCTCAGAGCAGGTGCGGCGCAAAAATCGGGTTTAGTCAGGGGAGCGCCACGAGGCACCGACATCCGATGATATGAAGATGCGATGCCATTGTGCAACCGCTATGCCTCTATGCTTGGACCCGCAACACACAAAGTGGCTGGAAGCTCCAGTCCCACGCCTTGGGTTCAGTCGGACTCTTCAGCAAGCGTGCATGTGGCCACTTCTCCAGATTGTGGTCCCACTTTGGGGTCCTAATCTCGAACTGATGTGCTTTGTGGGATCCCTTGTTGACATTACTTCATTATTTGGAGCGCCATCGAGGCCACGATGTCCCACAATAAAGAGAGCCATTGCAGAAATTTCAGTCGACTCCTTCAAACGTGAGATACTTATATGTAGCGTTCAGGGTAGCCGGACGTAAACAATGCAGCTTTCAGAAGTTTGGCACCGCCGAACGTACGAACATGCGTAGCAGCCTCAATAGACGCAATCAGAACGGCAACGACACAAAGCAGCATAAGCAAATAACAACGATGTTTTGACAATGCATGCGTGTCACACTCCTTGTAGATACTGACATTTGCACGAGCAAACCCAGCCAGCTGCAACCGTGCTAATAGGAAGGCTGCCGCCCGCAGGGCTTGTTGCAAGTTACAAAAGGTTTAGGGTTTAGGGTTTTAGGGGTTTAGGGTGTAAGGGTTCATGCTGTATTCAAGTGTTCTTGTTTGGAAGGCCCAGATGTGGGAGCAGGCCTCCATGCCCC
Organism: Symbiodinium sp. clade A Y106; assembly: GCA_003297005.1. Lineage (NCBI taxonomy): Eukaryota > Dinophyceae > Suessiales > Symbiodiniaceae > Symbiodinium > Symbiodinium sp. clade A. Next base: position 5,181 of record BGNK01003577.1, read on the forward strand.
ACGCAGACACGAGGCCGCCTCTTCGTGTAAAGTCTTTGGAGTGGACTTGCAGCGAACCCTGGCCCTACATTTAGTCAATTTAGTCTCCATTGTAGTTCAATGGTTTGGTTTGACCAGTTTTATGTTTAGGATGCTACAAGGTACCTCAAAACAGGAACTAGAATGGAGACTACAGGTAACCCCTAAATTAAAGTGATGGCGGTCAGGTTTAGGTTAGGTAGAAGACTTATTCCAGCTTAACGTGGTTTAGTGGATCATGGCTCCGTGAAGTGTTCCTTTCAAAACGAAGGACACCCTGTCACCCCAAATCCTGAAGTGCTAATTTCGTAACCCCTGAGCAGTCTTCTCTCCCCAAACCCACGAAACTTCGGGCGCTTGGTTTCCTTTCCCTCCCAATCCGAGCCGGCACTATTTATAGTCATGGGTATGCGTATCCGTGGCGTGTGTTCTGCGGTGACCCCAAAAATTGTGATCATCGTGGAAGGAGCCTTGGTGGACTGGGGGCTTGTTACTTTTATTATATATACTTTNTTTATAGTCATGGGTATGCGTATCCGTGGCGTGTGTTCTGCGGTGACCCCAAAAATTGTGATCATCGTGGAAGGAGCCTTGGTGGACTGGGGGCTTGTTACTTTTATTATATATACTTTACTTATAATATGTATATATATATATATATATATATTAATATTATATATATATATTCTAATATATGTTATTATATATACAAATATAATTCATATAATATATATATATATAATATAATATATATATATATATAATATGGGATCCTTTATTTGTACGAGTCTAGATATCTAGACTCAGTGTATTGTTGTATATATGCAGGGCTGAGGGTCGGGGCTGTGCGGTGTACTGGGTTTATGGTGTGGCTTTGTACCAGGTTTGCTGGCGAACTCCCTTTAACCTTTCAGCCCTATGAGCCCCTTGCATATGTAGTGTTATCGCAGTCTTGAAGATCGAAGCATATGCGTTGTAGTACCGGTATCTCTGCATATATCATTAATTTAAAAGACATCGAGCCCATCTAGCATCACCAGTGCAACACGCCTTGTACATGCATGTGTGGCTGATATATCATGTGTATTATACGCTGTACACACTTCCCGGAAACCTGTACGTACATATACGAATAATCAGATTTCACGCAGACCTGCACTTGCTCGCATCGCTTGGTTGACACCTGTGCTGCACAATGGCATCCTGATCATCCTACGCGGTTGCTGCTACTTTTCTGCAAGTAGTTTGCGGGTTGTGTTTCACATAATAACTAGTCGTGTGCGGTTATCCCATGCTTTTTGGTGCTGGCTTTCCGGGCGATTTCGCGAGCATCGGTTGCACTTGGGCAACAATGCATGGATATCCGGAGATTTTTTCGAGAAGTGATCGGGATCTGGAACTGAGGGTTTGGTGGGGTATCCGAGGCCACAGCTTTGCACTGCTGGACATTGGATTTGGATGGGCTTTTGCATCTGCTCCGCTTTTGCAATTTCAGGCAAGCATACACATGTGCACGTATGTGTTCGTAGTTGGGGCCCAGCATAGGGCACAGGGCTGCTTTGGAGATCCGAGGCCATAGCCTTAACACATTTCTAATTATATTGGATCTGGATTTCACTTCAGCATGTGTTGATTTGGGAGCTGCTTCTGCAAATACACGATTATTTTGCATGCATGTGGCTACAGCCCCGGCTATATGAGATGGGATCTGGACTTCACGCACGTTTGCTGATCTGGGTGGCACCTCTGATATATATTTTAAATCTTCGATGGAGTTTGCTCTTCGTGCGATATCCGAGGCTATAGGCTTTCCTAGGCCGTGCAGTACTTAAGCTTTAAGTGCACCCGGTGGTCGTTTCGGGCGGCGCTTTTGCAAATAATAGATTTCGCGATCGAGTAAATCCGAGCAAGACAAGATATCCGATGATCTTGTATGTGTGAACCCGAGGCCATAGCTGTGGTTGTCTTTCCGGAGACCGGGTTGCGACTGGTCTTGACTGCTGCTTGGCCATTTTAACCCTCATGAGCAGGGCTGGGTGTGGGATGTCCAGAGAGAATATTGCATGGAATTTCAAGCGAGGTCAGAGATGGACCGCGGCTTGGCCACACGTGGCCGTACTGGTGTCTCTTATGCATTTACACATGTGTGCTTTGTACATACGACCCCCGATGCGTGTACAGGGCTTTCATTGCACTTCGTCCGGGCACCAAGGCTTTTCTGTTGCTGAGCAGCTAGCTCATTTACGAGAAACATCTGAACGATGCCGGTCGCCATCGCCAGTGGGCATTGATACTGGGCTCGGTCCGTCCCGCCTCTGCTCTGTTATCATGTATAGGCATTCACACATGTGTTTGGGCATGCTTACCTCCGTTTCTTCGGACATTACAGATCAATTTGGTACCGGCTTGCCCGTCGTTTGGGCCCAGAGGTCAAGGCCAGGCTTTTGTCTGCGGTTTCTAACCGTATGATATAATATATTTATAACGCAATATAATTAACTGGGAGGTGGCCCTCCATGTCGGCGGCTTTTCGCATGGAGCAACAGCTGCTATTGGAGGAGCAGCCTCTACATGGAGTGTGTCGTTAAACGTTTGTATGTGCAATTAATTGATGGCAGGACTTCTTGAACACATGGATTACTCAAGATCCAAATTATCTTCTGAGTGTGAGGAAGGCCAAGGACAGGCTTTCAATGTTTGTTTTCAGCTCCTGTGCATGTGATTGATCGCTGGACATGTAGGATCGCAACCTGCTGACCATCCCCAGCGCCGGTGTATCTTCGGCTGACATGGCCGGGTGTTCGATTTCCTAGATAGCTGCATGCATGCAGTGTCGAACTTCCGATTCCATTGAACAACCCCTGCAGTTGGAAGCCAACTTTGGCTTCTTGTGCCATTACATGGCTACGGTGGACTGCCACCTCCCGCTCTTCTCCACTCACAAGGACAAGTGTATGCTGAGTGCGTGTAAGGACATTGTGTTGAGCCCTCACCCCTCGCTTGTAGGCCGTACTTGTAACGATGGCGAAACGATATTGCATACTGCCGCACAACAGCCGTCGCAAGCTCATCCGCGCCACTTGTCGGCAGATATTGTGCTCGGGATTTGATTTTGTGCGGATTCTTGGAAAATTAATCTTTTCGACTATATGTGTTTAGGCTTGGGCTGCGGCGGAAGCCGCGGCCATTCGGGGCATGGCCGTCCATGCTTTGCTGTTGGCTCGGCGGTCTTCTGGCTCAAAGTGTCTTGCCTGGAGATATGTGCCACACCCGCACCCACGCACACACACACACATGTGTATACACATGTACACTTACATGGTGTGCAAACACATGTACACATATATATATATATATATATAAAACGAGTCGCTACCATCATCAGGGGTTCGAAGTCGAATTCGCCTACCGGGCTTACACATTTATGAAATTCTCCTTAACCCCCCCAAAAAAAGAAAAGTGTTCGTGTCCGGGCGCAGAGTTTAGGGGTTTAAAGCTGAGGTCGGGTAAGATCCGAATCCTCAAGGACCTGATCGTCACGTCGCTGGGAAGCGGCGCCTATACTAAACTATACTGGGATATAGGCACTTGCAATAATAATATATAGGTAAATGCCCAAACCTAGGTGGTAATGATCCGGATGATGCTATCCTCGCCGAGATTACGGCTTCGGCCCTCGATCGAACGAGTTTGCAGGACTGCTACCTAGGCACTGACAGCGAGACTAATTTTTTTGCTTCCGCTTGAGGATTCGAGCTCGGCAGAATCCACGGATGGCGAGAAAATCTTAGATCACTTGGAGCTGGTGAGCTGGCGGAATTTAATTATTGATTTATCTAGATACGCCCGCCCACAGCTAAAGCATTGCAGCTTCAACTCATCTTAAGCCGCAATCTGTTTCGAAACCTGAAGCCCAGAACCCTATACATGGCTCTAANATTTAATTATTGATTTATCTAGATACGCCCGCCCACAGCTAAAGCATTGCAGCTTCAACTCATCTTAAGCCGCAATCTGTTTCGAAACCTGAAGCCCAGAACCCTATACATGGCTCTAATAAGGCTACATATATATATATATAATTGGGGGGTTTAGGGTTTAGGGTTTAGGGTTTAGGGGTTTAGGGTTTAGGGTTTTATAATATACCAAATTAAAGCCGTCAGTACACACCCTACTAAGGTCGACCCGAACCCGCAGCACTACTATAACATCGGTTTNTTAGGGTTTAGGGTTTAGGGGTTTAGGGTTTAGGGTTTTATAATATACCAAATTAAAGCCGTCAGTACACACCCTACTAAGGTCGACCCGAACCCGCAGCACTACTATAACATCGGTTTACGGACACGGGTCTTCTGATTTAGAGATTTGGGGTTGGGCTACTGCTAGGGATCAGGGTTCGAGTTTGGTCATTGCCTTTTGGGTGCTATGATTTTGTGGTTGAGGGTGTAAGACGTGAGAAGAAGGGCCTTACTTAGCCTAGTATATCTAGATAATTATCTGATCCCTCTGCGATCATCAGGAGGCCAAGCCGACGGCAGCCTCCGCAGACGAAGCTTGCCATGCATGTCACAGAGCGACGGAATCATGCGACTGTCATGGTAGCCTCGACCTAGGCAGCTTCGGACATTGCATGTTCGGCTCAGAGCATCCCAGGCCTCGGAACCGACCATCGAGAAGGAGACCCTCGCGGAGCCTGAGGAGAAGGATTTTTGAGCTTTTGTACGATTATTCAGATCGCCTAAAACCCCAAGCAGGGTTTAGTATAGGGGCCTCAACACTTATCTATACTATTTGGGTGATTCCTATATTTATATAGTAGGGCACCAAAACCCTATATTCTAATTGTTTGAAGGCCCCTTACTTATGCTGTTGGGAAGATGCCAGACTAGACATTTCTACTTGGAGGTCCATGGGCGGTTATAAGTGGGGTTTCTTTTAAGGGCTCTATAGGGTTTAGGGTTTAGGGTGTAGTTTTAGGATTATAGGGTGATCCGAAACATCAGCAACAACCCACAAACTTCACTCGGACCCAGATCCTAGATCTCCCCAGCAGGAGCCCAGGGCCCCCGTGCAGAAAGTGCCGGCGGATCTGAGTTCGGCCAAAGCAGTGCTCGCTGATCACANAACAACCCACAAACTTCACTCGGACCCAGATCCTAGATCTCCCCAGCAGGAGCCCAGGGCCCCCGTGCAGAAAGTGCCGGCGGATCTGAGTTCGGCCAAAGCAGTGCTCGCTGATCACATCACAAGCAGGACTTGGAGGATGCTCGAAAGGCGAATGCGGTCGCGCAGCAACTCGAGGCAGCAACAAAATAGTACTAGCATCGAAATCGAATATCGCTCGTTGGCTTAGGTGCAGAA